>PVKU01001810.1:145452-268588 GCA_004027475.1 Anoura caudifer | reverse complement strand
CATGGATGGAACTGGAGAGCATTATGCTAAGCGAAATAAGCCAGAAGGTGAAAGACAAATACCATATGATCTCACCTTTAACAGGAACCTAATCAAAAAAACAAACAAACAAGCATAATATAACCAAAGTCACTGAAATTGAGAACAAGAGAGGAGAGGGATAGGAATATCCAGGAAAAAGGGGAAGGGATTAGAGCAACAAGTATGAAAGACATATGGACAAAAGCTAGGGGGGGGGTGGAAATGGGAGGGAGCTGGGGAGGGCTGGGGCAGAGGGATGGGATGGGAGTAGAAAACAGAAAACTGTATAAGAACAACAATTAAAATAAAATTTAATTAAAAAAAAGATGGAATCTTGTCATTTGTAACAACATGAATGAAACTTGAGGACTCTGCTACATGAAATAAATCAGACAAGAAGAACAAATACTAAATGATATCATTTATAAGAGGAATCTAAAATAGTCCAAGTCATAGAAGCAGAGAGTAGAATGGTAATAGCCAGGGGGCTAAAGTGGGGCCATGAGGAGGTATTAGTCAAAAGCTACAAGGTTCCAGATGAGTAAATCCTAGAGATCTACTGGACAGTCTATAGTTACAATGCTGCATTATATACTTAAAATTTTTTCTAAGAGTAATCTTATGAAAATTGTTCTTATCACACACACAATAAAATTTTAAGGATGAAAGGAAACTTTTAGAGGAGGAAAATGTGTTTATGGTGTTGATTTTGGTGATGGTTTTACAAATGCAACTTATCTCTAAACTTGTCAAGTTGTATATATTAAATATGTTGATCATACCTGAATAAAGTAGATTACAAAAAATAAACAAATAAAATAAAATTACCCATATAATCTACAAGAAGTCCTACTGATGTCTTCCTGTATTTAGTCTTCCAACCCATAAACATAACATCTCTCCACGCATTTAGGTCCTATTTATTTTCTTTCATCAGTATTTTGTAATTTTTAGCTTACAAATTCAATATGTTTTTGGCGCTATTATAAATAGTATTTAAAAAAATTGTTCATTTCCAATAGTATACAGAAATACACTTGACTTTTATATGTTTACAGTGTATCCTGTAACCTTGCTAAATTCACATCTTAGTTCTAAGAGGGTTTTTTGTTTTCTTTTATAGATTCCTTGGGTTTCTGTACATAGACAATCATGTTAACTGTGAACAAGAACAGGTTTTGTTCTTCATGTCCAATCTGTGTGACCTTTTATTTCTTCTTTCCTTATTGCATTGGCTAGGACTTGCAGTGTGACACTGAAGGAATGGTGAGCAGACATTCTGACCTTATTCCTGACTTTCAAGGAAAAATGTCCAGTTTTCACCATTATGTATGATGTTAGCTGTAGGTTTTGTAGACACTTTTTATCATGTTGAGGAAGCTTCCTTCTAAGCCTAGTGTGCTGAAAAATTTTTAAATCATGAATATTGAAAATTCTGAAATGCTTTTTCTATGTCAATTGATAAGATCATATGGCTTTTCTTGTTTAGTCTATTAATATGCTGGAATATATTGTATGTATACATTGGAGTCAGTAATGCATTTCTGAGCTAGGCAATGGGATCCATTCATCAACTCCACTTCCTAAGAAGAAACAGCACTGTGACTAAGCAGGCTCCAGCAAACTCTTGGAAACTTTGTTTTTATTGAAGTCAAATGTGTTGCTTCCATGTCATTCTCTGACAGAAAAAGAATTTAAAATGTTATTATCCACAAAGGACCTGCTCAAACCTTCCCAACTAATGAGGTAATGAATTTTCTGCACTGTTATTTAAAGACAGAAGGAGAAAGATTCCTTGTAGGAAGACATATATGGAAATGGTGGAGACACGATCACATTCAGAAATGGTATAAGCTAAATAAAGGGCTAAGAGGATATTAGAGAATTGAAAAGCATCTGAAATTCCTTCACTCCTTTGGTTGTACTTTTATATACTCATTGCTGAGAGAGTAACCTGCACCCAACTGGAATAGTATGCATTCATGCTTTCTGTGCATTTCTGTGTATACTCCTAGTGGTATATTTAAGAATTAGCTAGAATTTTGTACTTTATTCTGGGCTGTGGTCTTGATAGCTGGGGAAGATCTGGTCTTAAGAAGAATCTGAAGTTTTAAACTGGAGCCGGGATTTATAGTAAATAAGCCTGGAGATGTCTGCCTCTCTCATAACAATCCCTCTTTTTCTGAAAAGTGTTGGAATTGACAGGAAAAGGTACTGCAGCTGCATGTGTATTGGAGAGGTCCCCAATAGCATAGTGATTAAGAGTATCTGTAATCAGACCCTTTAAGTTCAAATCTGGCTTATCTCATTAGCCGTGATCTTGGCAAGGGTCTCATCTGTCTGTGTCTTACTTTCTCCTATGTAAAATGGTGATTGTGGTAGTATCTATTTGGAGTTACTCTGAGAATTAAATAAGATACAGGCTCACAGCACACACAGCACTGCCTGGCCCATGGTGGACACTTTCTTTGTGTTATTACCCCCTTCCATGGAGACTGATCCAGGGGCAGATAGTTCACCCAAGGCAGACCAAAGTCTGCCTAGAATCATTAAATCACGAAAAAAAAACTGGAGTCATGAATTCTGAGTCACACTCATTGTAGCTCCTGAGTTCTTCATCTTCCCCATCTTGCCTGTTAATTCCTGCCCCCTTCCTGTGAAATGGCTCAGTATGTGCCCAATAAAAGGAAGCAAGTTTAAAGGGTGTGGGATGTCTCAAAAAAGATAGGCACGGATGCTCTAGCTGGTGACCTCAGAAAAGAGAATGGAACAAAGGCAGAAAATAAGATGAATCCAGACACAGAAAGATTCCAACTTTGTGAGGCTTTCACTCCTGTGTATCAGGTACCTTCCACTTCTGAAGAAACCCACTCTGTCATTCCTCAAAGCTTTTGCACATGTTATTCTTTCTTTTGCTCATTCCGCCCCTCACTTCTACACAACCTTCAGTTCTCAGCCTGGGTGCTATTTCCCAGGAGAAGAAGCCTCTGAACCATGATGCTATGCTGGTTTCTGTCCCTGGACCACTACGCTGAGTCAGTTAGATGCTGTAAGAATAACCAGTACTACTTCTGTGTACTTATTATGGTTTATAATTATATATTTGTAGGATTAACCAATATTTGGTTCATATTTGATTGTTCCACTAGCCTTTAAGTTGCTGAGAACAGAAAATATCTGACCTGCTCTTTACTGCATTCCCAGCACTGGGCACAGTGCCTGAAACAAGGCTGAGATTCAGAAGAGATTTGTTGAATAAATAAATGAGGGAACAAGTGAATGTCCAGTATAAAAGCTTCCCAAACTAGTCTGGTTCCCAGGCAGAATTTGTTGTGCCCTCATCCATACTCCCACAGTGCTTTGCACACACATTGATCGCTCTTGCCATATTATGTCTTAGTCAGTAGCTCCCAAGCTAAGTTGTGAGCTCTTGGATGGTGAGGTTTTAGGAACTAACTTCTCATTTCATTCCTACTGCCACTGTGCCTGGCACATAGCAGGTACTCGATACAGATTTGCTAAAATGAAAGAAAATTGAATTCCCTCCCACAAGGCCAACCCAACCAGCAGAGTCAATTTATGACTTGTTCAGTAGGAAAAAAGAAAAGAAAGAATTGACTGGTTTCCTGAATTGTACACTCGATTTAGTCAAAGTGATTTATTTGCTGTAATCTTACCATGGACTTTTATCAGCTTTTTAGCGCTTCAAAGAACCTTCAGGTCTATCAGCTCCTGTGAGTTAGCCAGACGGTATTATTATGTTCATTTCACATAAGAAGAACTCAGCATCTAGGGGTTAAATTTGCCTGAAATTAGCACTTAGAAAAAAGTGAGCTAGGGCACACCCAGGTCTCCAGATTCCTTCTGAGTTATCCCAAAATCTCCTATTTTGAATTTCCCATACTTTGGTTGTTGATTTTTAGGGGGGAGTATTTACTAGTTTCTTTGATGACTCAAAATTGCTAAGTGTGTGTATGCAAAAGGGGAGGAGCACAGGAAATTGAGACAGAGATATAAATAGGGAAATAAAAGAGTGAGGGGAGTTGGGGCTGGGGAGTTGAGGAGAAGGCCTTTGGGGTGAGTTGTGGAGAAAGTGAGAAGTGCAGAAAAGGGGGTATTGCCATTCCCTGCTACAACTCTGCCAGCTTCAAAAGAAGTGGGGGCCCACGATGGGGATGAGCCTTGGCCATAGCCTCTGACTCCGAGATCATCCAGGTCGCTAAAATGCTGAGACTGCACTCAGTCAGCATTTTCCCAATCTATTTCATCAAGGACATGTCTTCTATCGCATTATAATGCACTGTTGATGGGACACCAGGGGCCTCCTGGGATATAATGCATGCTTAGAAAGTAGACATCAAAAATGATCTCGCAAATGAATTGCTGCAAGGGATTATGGAAATTATCCTTGGTTTATGTGCAAATTTAAAATTTCATAATTATACAAAAAGTGACAAATTGAAGAAAGCAAATGCTTTTGATTTTATTGAAAGCACAAAGAATAGCATCTCCCAAATCTATGCTAAAATGACCACTCAAGAGACATGACAATGACCTAGGTGACACAGATCACCTCACTGGTCCTTGAAATTGGCCTGAATATCATGAGCTGATGGAACCACAGTCCCTCCTTCTTCAGGGGTCACAATCCACTTTTTTGGTTTGCTTCCTCCTTCTCTTCATGGCAGATATAGTGGATTATCACAGAATAGATTTTTGTCTTTCTTTCAAGATTCTTTTTTATAGAAATTTACTTGCAGACATTGTTGCTTAAAAATGAACTTTAGAAATAAAATTAAAATACATGTTGTATATATGTACATACTCATATGTAAGCCCATGGATGTGGGCCTGTGTGTGTATGTATGTATGTGTCCACAGACATGTGCAAACACTAACATCTGTGTTTCTGGATCCTAGTCTGAGACCTAGCCTAGAAAATCCCTTCTGCGGATCATTTCCACCAATATTATCTTTTAGTTCCAATATTCACGGTAGATATTGCTGCGCTGGTGACCAACCCCTGGACCCACTCACTTGACCTGCTGCTATGGAGAAAGACACAGTGTGAAACTCTAAGCTGGTGGTGCCCTGTCCTGACATACCAGGGGCCTGGCGAAGGCCTGAATGGGGTAGCTCTTGTATCAGACAGGAGGAACATGACCTCTTCCAAAGGAGTTTATTGAACTGAATCTTATGAACAGAATCTTATTTCCTGAAGGACTATTTCCAACAGGGAGGGTGAAGGTCTCAGAGACTGGAGATAGTGGGAGGCTTGGAAGGAGCTGAGTTTCTAGAATCGAATAAAAATGGGAGCCATAGTATGGGGCCCCAACAGGACCTGTTGTCACAGGACACAGTTGTCATCAAAACCTTAGTCAGGCTGCAGAAGGAACAGAATACCCACCCCAGCCTCTCCAGATTGCCAAGTAAAATACAGGATGCACAGTTAGATATGAATTTCAGATAAACAACAAAAACTCGACAGTATCAGGATGCCCCACATACTCCATGGGGCATAGTTAACATTAAAAAATATTTGGGGGTTATCTGTAATTTAAATATTGAAACCCTGTATTTTTTCTCCAGCTTTATTGGGGTAGAGTAGAA
This sequence comes from Anoura caudifer, assembly GCA_004027475.1. NCBI lineage: Eukaryota > Metazoa > Chordata > Mammalia > Chiroptera > Phyllostomidae > Anoura > Anoura caudifer. The sequence continues at coordinate 262,957 of PVKU01001810.1, read as the reverse complement.
AATAAAATGATATATATTTAAGCATACAATGTGATCATTTGATATGTATTTACATCATGAAATGATTATCACAATCAAGTTTATTAACACATCCATTACTTGAATGGTTACCTTTCATGTGTATGTGGTAAGAATACTTAAGGTATACTCTCTTAGCAAATTCCAAGTGTATAATATATTAACTATAGTCACCAAGCTGTACATTAGGTTCCCCAGAACTGATTCATCTTATATGATTCAGCCATCCCTCTTCTGGACAAATATCCAAAGGAAATGAAATCAGTGTCTCAAAGAGATATTATTCCCATGTTTATTGTAGCATTATTCACAATAATTAAGACTGGGAACAAAGTAAGTGTATGTTGATGAATGAATGGACAAAGATGTGGTATGTACAGTGGTCTATCTATCTATCTACCTATCTACACACACACGAGCACACACACACAATGGAATATTATCGAACCATGAGAAAAAAGGAAATTCTGTCATTTGCTGCAACATGGATGAACCCGAAAGATATTGTGCTAAGTAGAATAGGCCAAAGACAAATGCTGCACGATCTACTGATACACAGAATCTTAAAGAAAAACACAAATCAAACTCATAGAAACAAGAAAAACAGTGGTCACCAGGTGCTGGGGTCAGGGGGGTGAGGGGGTCCTAAGATCTAGGATTGTGTGTTTTTCTTTGCTTAATAGAAAGGTTTCTGGTAACCCCAAACCTCTCTCTTCTCACCCCCAAGCCTCATCTCTTGCCACTGACTTCTATTGTCCAGACTCACCTAAAAGCCAGAGGGTAAGGGAACCTTGCGGGACAGTCACTGAAGGTCAGCCTCCCCTGGGCCATAGGGCCAAGCAGAGGTGAAGACAAGATCTCTGTGTGAGGTGGTAAAAGGGGGATGGCCAGAGATAACCAATGGCCAGCTCCAGCCATTCCAAATGCATTCTTCATGCTGGAGTGGGGTTTTCTCCACCCGGAGCCAGGGTGTGCCCCTTGTTCCCCAGCTGTGTGTACTTGCAAATCACTCTCCTTTCTTTAGTCCCTATCAGTGGTTTCCCATCTTTTATTCTAAAAAAAAATTACCCCATAGAATCTGAACACACACACACGTGCGCGCAGAAAGGGAGCAGCTGCAGTAGCAGCAGAGGTGGGAAGCCTGAAGCCTGCCTGCTTCCCCTCCTCACCACCCCACGGACCCAAGTGCAAACACAGCTACCTGCAGGCACCTGGACTGACCAAAGCTGATCGGAGAGACCCTGCTGCAAAGCTGCTGGAAGCATATACAGTGTGCCATCTGTCATGTAAGAAAGAAATAAGAGAAGTCTAAACCTTATTTTTGTGAAAGGAATCAGGAGGCAAATATACCAGAAACCATTACAAGCTGCTATCTCTAGAAGATAGGTGTGAATGGGATGGGGGAGATAGGGAGGGTAGCAGGAACTCTCCAAGTATATGTTTGTGTTGTTTTGATTCTGAAATGAGTGAGATCAAAAGGAATGATCAAAAAGTGAAACCTAAGAGTGAGGACAAACGGAAACTGATGACACTGTACTAAGTCAATGGTGTAGCTCACAGAGAAAGACCTAATTCAAGTAACTTCTAAATACAGTTCTCTGATTATACGTATTTAAAGGGATATATTCTAAGACCAAAAGAACTGCAAATAAGGGAGACTTGCATTGAAGGAAAAGTTCCTTGATTGTGGTGATGCGTTTCTTTACACGTGATACGATTGCATGGAGTCACACACACACACACACAAATAAATGCATGTAAAACTGATACACAATCCAGATAAGCTCTGTGGGCTGTACCAATGTTAATTTTTCTGGTCTTGATATTGTACTACAGTTAAGCAAGATGTAACCAGTGGGAAAAGTATGGTGAAGGGGTGCACAGGGCCTCTCCGTACCTTTTGTAAATTTCCTGTGAATCTAAAATTATTTCAAAATAAATTTTTTTAAAAGACTGCAAAGTATCCTGGAACTTTATATAGTAGATTGATTAATAACGCATTCATTAATAATTAAGAATTACTATCGATTATAATCACTATTAATTTGGTATAAAAATGAATAAATGTGTGCTAATTAATAAGATTTATTAATTATAAAATGAGCACAGCGTATCTGAAAGTCTTTTCTATACAGAGTAGAATAAATATATTAATGTTATTAGGACTAAGCTGTTTACTACAAGAGAAAAGAAACATATACAAAATTTAAAAGATAAGGCAAAACCTTGCAATGTCAATTATGTTAAAAGACTGAATTAAAAATTCTACTGGAAACTCACCTTTTAAAAACATACCCTGGCTCCTATGGAAAGGGCCAGGGAGCAACGCTACCTAGCAGCGCTCACACCTTGGATTCTAAATATCATTCCCACTATGAGCACGAAGTTCTTTGGAGCAGTGCCTGGGTCCAGATCTGAAGCAGAGACCGTGTATGGTGAACCTGGTGCTTCATTTTGTGCCAGAGGTGCTCCAGCCCAACAGAGTCACAGCAGAACAACAAAGGAGCTGACTTGAACAGTTCCCGCTGGCCAAATTCTGAACAATTTAAACATCATAAACAAATAATAATAGTAAAGGATGATAATACACTGGATGATGTTTTAAAAAGCATTTGATTATTTGGGGAGAGAGAGAGAGTCTCCCCCATGACCTTTTCTATTGTTATAAAAAGAAAAGTCATTTTTTATAACAATACTAGCTAGTAAGTGTAAGAAAAGATGAAAATAGAAAATCAGTATTTTTTCAATGCCTGCTGGAGTAATAATTGGTTCAGGCAAAGATTATCAGTATCTGTTCAACTACTGGGTAAAATACTGGTGAAGAACAGGATATCCACACAGTCAGAAAGTGCAACCCCCTAGATCTTTTATGAATTACAAAGGGGAAGTGAACAATGGTGAGACCTGGAGGTCCTCCACTTAACTAAATGATAAAATGTCGCCTTCCCTGATAGACGAGAACTTGGCTGTGATGAAGGTCTCAGCAGTGCACAGAGGAGAAGGGAGAGGCACGCCAGTCTTCCTAGAGCAGCTGAGTCTGGAACAGTGAGTAAGAGCCAGGTTGCAGGGGGAGGCATTTCAAACACGGGGCTGATTAGAAAACAGCCTGCTGAGTTAAGAGATCTCCAAGTTGTTAAGAAGGGCTCAGACCGTGTAGACAGGGGTTAATGGAGGGGGAGACTAGAAAGGTAAGGCAGGCTAGATCATTAAGAATCTCGATTACAGGGTTAAGGAGCTCAGGCCTTTCTCAGAAGGTCATGAGGGAGACTCTGAAGGGTCTTCAACAATAGGAAACCATGAGGGAAGAAACCGTAAGTGGGAGAGCTGCATAGAAGGTAGAGTCCGTTGCACTGTGACCAATTAGAGTGTCGACGATGAGAGAAGACATTGGGGTGAACTGCAGGATGTTTTCACCCTGAGGGCCAATCTTGTGCACAGGATGAAAAGCACCAACGTCCCATCCAAGGTCAGCAGGAAATGGTGCCAGGATGACCAGTGAAGTCTGCTTTTGTGGAGAAGGGGATGAAGGAAGAAATATCAGGGTGGATGTTGGGGTCACTAACTGAGATTAAAAGCCCAAGATGCAGAGCAGATGGAGGGTAGAAAAGACAAGTGTGTTATTTCAACTACGTTGAATTAGAAAGGGTTACCAGTTACTTTGGTGTTGCGAGTACCTAGTGTGGACTCAGTCCATGTGATGGAGGAGTCTTTGAGTTCTAACGGTCACTTAAGGGCTATTTAATATAGAGATTAGTTACCCAATAGACTTTAGGGGCTCCCTCCTCCGATGCACCAAGGAGCACAATGCCTTAATCATAGGAGTCCCATTAGGTTTAATAGGATTTATATGGCTAAAAGGTCTGTCTGTGGATGCTGGAATAAGCAAGGCTCTCAACCCGATTTTGCATTTTGTAACAATTTATAATGAGTGTTCTCTTCCCCACGGGAGTCGAGCACAGGCGCTAATACATGCTGCAAAGCCATGACCCCGGCTCGGGCTGCCCTCCCGTGTCGGTGCTGGCACCCCAGTTCTTCAGTGCCCGAGAGCTTGTCTAGCTCAGGATCTGCTCTGGGTGACTTCTAATTAAAACAATTGTGATTCCTTTTTAAAATTTAATTCCAAGTCTAATTTTTCATTTGCTTCACAAGGGTATGGCACGTTCAGCCACCTATCTGTGGGGAAATTAAAGCAAAGCTGAGGGATGTGCACCACATGGCACTTATATTAAAATAATCATTCATATTTTCCTGGCAACACTTCTTTAATAAGTGTTAAATCTTTATTACTTTCTTTGGCGTTTGCTTCCACATGAATCACATTGAATTCATATGGTATTTATTGCTGGAGCTTGTAAAAATCAACCCAAGGGCTTCCCCAAGCTAATCAATTAGTCAAAAATCCACTTCTGGGTTTCAAACTTGTGGAAGCTATGCCGGCTCAGGACGTATGTGAGAGCAGACTCAAACTTTGTGATGGCTCAGGGATGAGGAAGGAGACACTGTCCCATCCAGAGCCACCTGCCACAGGTTTTCCCACTGCCTTGGCCGCCAGAATCCGGCCCCTCCTGGGACAAACTTTCTGAAGCCCACGTGTCACCCCTTCCTCTTAGCCACAGAGTGGCACCAGGTGGGTGGGCTGGAGCTCTCTGAGCCCTCCTTTTACAGAGTAGGGAAGGTCTAACAATGGGAGCGATGTGGTTAAGTGCTGGATTTTCTGGGGCCTCACCTATAAATCATGGAAGGAGCACCCCTAGTGAAATAAAGGCTGGAAAGACAGAAGCTGCCTGGTGTGGTAGGAAGCATGGCTGAGGAGTGAGAGACATGAGTTCTGGTGTCAGGTCTGCCAGACATGATTGAAATTTTCCTCTCTCCATCTCAGTTTTTACATCTTTAAGATGAGCTCACCTACATCTAGGCTCTACCAATTCTCAAGCTGATGAGCAACATCATCAAGGGTCTTCAACCCAGGAAGAGACTCAGAGTGCAGAATTTGAAGGATACGGTGGCCGCAACCTTAAGTGTGGGAAAAGAGCAGGTGCCAGGCAGAAGCTGAACATCATCAATGCGGTCTCCACCTTTACTGCAGAAGCTATGATGCTGGCACTATTGACGTGGGAGGAGTGAGGCATCCGGGCTTCACTCATCAAAGGAGAAAGACAAGTGACAGGGAAGCGTGCAGCACGGTGGGATTGGGCTAATCCTCAGTTTAATGCAACAGGCCAGCTCTGCTGTGGAAATTTTATTCGCTCCTAGTGCAAAAGATAGAATTTAGCCACAATTATCCTCAAAGTGACAGCCCAGAATGAACTTGAGGGATGAAGCTGATCTTTGCAAAACTGTGAAATTGGCAGATTTCACCTTTTCTTCCCCCAGCTTCTTCTCCCCCCCCGCCCCCCCCTCCCCCAGCCCCATGGCAGTTCCCCAACTATCTCTTTCAGGTCCTCTGCTTTCTGCTCCTTCTTTTAGTCTTCCCACAGCCTATTGGAGTGTCCCACCTTTTGGCATCTCTGAGCCACCCTGGAAGAATAAGAGTTGTCTTGGGCCGCAAATTAAATACATTGTGACAAATAATCACAAAAAACTGTTTTAAGTAAATTTATGATTTTGTGTTGGGCCACATTCATAGCCATCCTGGGCTGTAGGTGGCTCGTGGGCTACAGGTTGGACACCCCTGGCAGGATCTGCTCTCAAGCAGGATCCCTTGATAATCATTTTTATCTTACTGTGAATTTACAAACCAATTCCTTTCTTAGATGGAGAAGGAGGCCATCTGAATTTGAGGAAACAGGTGTGTAGGTAGAAACTTCTAATTGTCACCTCCAACCCATTATTTCCTGAGTCTCCTCTATATTAACAGAGCCCCGCTTGTCAGCTGAGGACATGGCTGCTGAGAGCAAAGATGACATGGTCCAGCATCCCTTCCCGACAGTGTTTGGGTGAGTCCATCATGGTCAACGGAATGTGATGGGAAGCCGTGTGCGTAACTTCATGCACATGTCCTTAAAGGGAAGCCGTGTACCCCTTTCTGATGTCCCCTTTTCTCCCTCTTCCTCTTGGACCATGGCCATGGAGGTAGGAATGACTGGGCAACGAGATAGAGCAGCCTGGGTCTCTGAACCCCAGAAACAAAACCATCAAACCGGCACTGGACTACTCACTCAGAAACTTATGTCACAGAGAAAGATTGTTTCAGCCACCATTTTTTTTTGCCTTTATCACACATAGCCAAACTTATTTTGTAACTAAAACTGAGAGCACAAGATTTACTATGGTAAAAATGGCAAAATCCTCTGAGTTAGAACACCTAGTTCCAAATTCCAAATCCATCCACCATTTACCACCTGTGTGACCTTAGACAACTTATTTTCCCTCTCTGAAACTTACTTTTTCCTCAAGTTTCATTCTGCAAAATAAAAACATAAATTCCTATCTCATACTCTTGTAAAAATAACTGAAATGCTTATAAAAGTACTCTTTATACTGTAAGGCACTTGGAATGCTAGGGTGCGGGTCAGTGGTCATCAAGGCTGTTTGAGTGGGAAGGCACAGGAACCCACTCACACCAACTGAATGAGGGGTTCACTTTAGGAGAGAACATAGACATCCAAAGAAAGACGGTGAAGTGTGGCTGAGCTTTCAGGAAGACTGAAGCTGGAAAGTTAGTGCTAAGTGTCACACATGTAGTGTCCCCAGGGACCACATAACCCCCCCCCACACACACACAGCTTTCTGTGAAAGACCCCAACAGTCTTTGAACTTTCACTTGAACTACCTACCCACTGCCATGTGACTATAGTCTTTGTGTCTTCATTCAGATTCCTCACAGGGGATGCGATTGGTTGATGCCATTGGCTGGCGTAAAGTCAGGTGTACACTTTGATGGCTAGGGGTGCAAGGTCACATGATATGAAGGAGCTGTGGAGAGCGATGAAGGGTGGGCCATCAATATCCCTTCATTACACAATGTGGATAATGATAAAAACGATGTGAACTATTTCTGGCGAGAGGAAGAGTATAAACAAATACCTAAAAGGTTAAATTTTACTTGAAAGAAGTAAAAGTTGGACTGCATCATAATTAGGAACTTCTACTTTTCGAAAGTTGCTGTTGTGCACCTGGTCACAGGGCAGGGCAGCATCACCCAGCCATGCGGCCGGGCAGGCGACGGCAATGGATGAGACAGTCTGGCTGGGGAGCACAAAGAAACAGAAATCTCAGCTCCGTGCTAGAGGGCGGCCACTACTTCACCAGTCAAGTCTGCCGCATGGGAACAGAATCCGTTTTTGCCAATCCTTCTGATAGTTCATGATAAATCAGAAATGATTATTTGAACATGAAATAATCTGATTTTTAAGTGTCTGAAAATGACATAAAATATGTAAATCACTGTACACAGAGCAGAGCACAGCTGTGGGTGGCGATGACGCAGGGCCTCCTGGTTTGTGACTTCTGCCCACCAGGCTTGACGCCCCTGTGGACAATGCTACGGTGTCCTTTCTCAGCGACCACGCCCTGGGCGCCAGTTCTGCTGGAGCTCACGGGTTTGCGTGTGGGACACGCCTGCCTTCCGAAAGTCCATTACTTTTTTTCCCATAAAATAAAAGACATGTTTTTCATTTTCACCAATAATTTTGTTGATTTAGATATTTTGAATATGTCATCTACATCCTGCTATTATTGGCTTCTAGTGGGTACAGGCCAGGGGTGCTGCTAAACATCTTCCAATGCATAAGACAGCCCCACAGTAAAGAGTTATTTGGTCAAAATGTCAATAGTACCAAGAAACTTCATAAGCCACCTTTGACACATTCAATAACTCACAGCATCTTATCCATACACTGCACAAATCTTTTCTTACATTTCAGTTGCATTTCTACTTCTCTTGAAATAATACATCATAATATAGTGAAAATGTCACATATCTTCTTCCATCTTCAATATTAAAATAGCTACACAAAAATTCACCAATAAGTTTTTTTAAGCGCATGCTGATATGACAGCTGTCACAATGTAGTCTAACAAAATTGTCTTGAATGAAGTTAAATACAACTAAGCGCTACTAGAGCCATTGTACAAGAAAAACTGAATGAACTTTTTGGCCAACCCAACAGACTTTCTATGCAGGGGTGAACAATACTATGTTCCCTGACGTGGGTTTGCTGGGTTTCCTGACTTGTTTGAAGCCAATTAAAGAAGTTTGTCTCATAATGAATATTTCAGACAGTGTAATTTGCATGCTTTTCTCTCTGTGGAATCCTTCTATTCTAGACAAGAGATATTTATATGAATATTATTTTCATAAACAACATCTCAGAGTGTTTTCCCCCATCAAACTCACCTTTACTAACAGTCTTACCCCTATGCAATCCCTACAGCCTACCACACTAAGAATGGTGGTCTTCAAACTTTAACATGCATACTAATCACCAGGGGCACCTGTTAAAATGCAAAGCTTCAGACCCAGAGTGCCCACTGAGTTTATGCTCAAAGCAGGGAAACTTCTGAGAATGAAAGTAACTCTGAGTCAACGGGAGCAAACCAGCTTATGTGGTCAGCCCACCCAGGCCTCACTCGTACAGATTCTGGTTCAGGAGCCTGTGCTGGAGCCAGGGACTCCCCGCATTTAATAAAACACCCCCTGTAAACTGGATGCAGGTGGTTTGGACCACACTTTGAACAGCACCGACAACAGCACAAATTGAATCATTTCAGAAGTAAAGCTCTCCACAAGCTGAAGAATGTCTCTGGGTATTATAACAGCTTCCCAGGCCAGATGAAAGGAGGGGAGAATGGTTTGTACACCCCTGGGAATGAAATGGACATGGAAGTATTCATTCATTCTTTTTGTATTCCTACCTGCATCTACAAATGAGAGCAGATTTCTAATATTAAAGCACTTCCAAAGGAAACAATTAAAAATAAAATTATACCCCCCAAAATGAAAACTTGTTAAGTAGAGCAGAAATCTAGCTATACCAAACATTTATGATTGACTAATCATTGCAACTGACCAAGACCAAACAGGCTTGCCTCTGAGATTACTAGAAGCTAAAGTATAAAGGAGAATAATTAGATCATGAAAACAGCATTTTGAGTACATGTAACATCTGTTACTACATGAAATGTTTCATATATATCGGCTTACTCAACTCGCACACCAGTTTATGATCATCAGTTATTGACAGTGGCCACCACTTATCAAATTCACTCTCGGTGAGATGAAGTAAAATGTCTCAAGCACAGTCAGCTGATCAAGGCTGGGTTCAAATTCAGCCCTGCCTGACTCCAAAATCCATGTTCTTTCGAAAACCTAACAGTTCTCTTTGTCACATCAAAGAAAGTATGTAATTAAGTAGCCCCAAGAAACACAGAAGATGCATATGCTCTCTCTTCTTACTTCAAAAAAAAAAAAGGTGGTATCTTAATAAGCTCCAAGTCGGCAAGTTCAAAATTTCCTCGCTATTTCAAACCACTTGGAAGTGAAGGTAGAATTCACCTCTGCGGGTGTCAAAGGGGTGTGCAACACACCCATGGCAAGGAGGGGATTTGAAAACCAACAGAGCAAAGCAGTGCAGGTAAACACAGGTTAAGATTTTGCTGTAAAGTCATATAGCAAGGCAGTGCCAGGGGCTCATAGGGTTTCTCCTAGCACTCCCTTTATTAGATTTCATTAGATTAGATTCTGAAGGCTAAAGAACTCAATAGAGTGAATTTTCATTTTTACCAAAGAATCAGAAACAAAGAAAAGAGAGGGAGACCTGTAGTCTACATATTCATCCCCTTTACCATCTTTGATTGACACGTGGGCAATCGTTTGGCTTATTAAACTTGCTAATGGCATTCTTGCTCCTCAGCAGTGCTGTACCGCATATCACCTCTCTAATTAACAGCTGCTTCCAGCGGAGCCCAGGGCACAAACTCGAGGCTAGAAGTACACCTTTTCCTGAGCCAGAGGCCAGGCATATCATTCAGGGATGGGCATTTGATGAACTGTGGGCATTGCCTACTTCACAGCCACCGGTAAGGGCTGGCCTGGGGGGTTTCTCAGAAGCATAGAGCTGAAAGCAACGTGGCCAGTGAGTGGACAATGAGTACTTACATGTCCTGAACGACAACACAGGCAGCCCTCACTCTGCATGGTTTTGAAATCTGGTATGTAGATGTTAGCTGTCATGATTTAGTCCAATAATCCAGTCCCCTAACAACACAGTTCGATTTTCAGTTACAATGACATATATACTGTGAATAATTGGATAAAGTGAAAACTTTGCTGCCAGCTCTTCAGTCCATAAATCACAGTTATCTCCATTAACAGATATGCCTACGGTCAGTGACCAATCATGTCATGTCTTTCAAGCCCTGGACGTGATTGGTCACAGCTCACGTATTCAGTTCCCACGTAGCCTGAGAACCTTGGAGTTCTGTTTCCTCCTTGTCTCTTGTGATAAACCCATGGACATTTGACAAAAATAAATAACCAAAAGAGGGGTTTAACTGACAAAGAGCAAGGTGCAGCAAAGAAGCAGAAAGTGAAAACACTGAAAGTGAAATTTGAATGGAGTGTGCAGAGAGCAGTTGACTGTCATTATTGGAGAAACCGTAGACAGGCAGCCAGAGGAGCTTAGTAAAAATGACTTATTCACACAGATGGAAAAAAGAAAAAGGAGGACAATGTCCCAGAGACATTGGCACTGCAAGAAACTACACATGAAAGGAACTCGGAGCTATTTCACAACATTGAAAGTGCAAAGGAGAAAATGTTGGAAGCTAATCCAAATTTACAAAAAAGTATGACAGTTTGCCAAGACACAGAAAAGATGTTCACTCAATATTATACATTATATGATGAGAAGAAGGCAGGCACTGTTTAAACCACCCTTTATGACTTTTTCATAAGAAATAAAATAATTGATTCTCAATGCTTCTAATGTTTAAATGACATTGTGTTAAGTCAATATTAGTTTTACTATTTTGTCCATTTCGCTATACATTTTGCATTGTCATCTTCACAGTCATGAAACACCATAGAAAGTGAGGGTTTCCTGTATTTTTCTGATTTTCTACTGAGGAGTTCTGCTCACATTAGGCTTAATACAAAATAATGGCTCCTAAAAGATCCCCATAGCAAATACCAGAGAATGAGATCCATTGGCATGATCTTGGTTCATTTGACTCACCTCTGGAGAGGGTTCTGGTGGCCTGAACACAGTCCTAGATATGAAGGAGGCAAACTGAAAGGTCACTGGATATTTTCAAGAAGGAGCTTATGGGATGCCTAAGTGGCCTATAACTGGAGGGATGGAGGTTATCCAAAGGAAGGTCTGTATGTCTACAGGGAGAAGCTAAGCAGATATTTGGATTTTCCCCTCTGATTCTCAGTAGAAATTCAGGTGGTTCAAGATTAATAACTAAGAATCAGTTACCACCTACTGGTTATAGCAAAGGCCAGAAGCCACACCCAAAAGACAATGAAACAGACACTACCCAGTTCATCCCTGCTTCTTTTAGTAAAAGAACCAGGTTTTTTTTATGGTCTTCTCACTCCACGTGTTTAGCTGTTCAGGGGGAGCCTTCCCCTCCCTGCCCGCCCTTCCCACTGAGCAAACATCCTGATTGGTCTAAGTCTGTGAAGTTCATTCTGCGCCTCCAGCAAGACTGAGACATGGGCCTGGGATACAGCTGTGGCCACTGAGGAGTGAGGGCTGGAGGCTCCTGGGTGACAGGCCCCCACTGGTACAAAGAAGAATTTGAAGCCAACTGCAGCAAGAGGACAAGCCTAAGGACCAGGGCAACCTGACCAGGAGAGAACAGATGCAAGTGACCTGAGTTGCTCCATTAACCAACCCAGACTGACCATGTGGAGATTTCCACACACATGAGACAAATGTCCTCCCTGGGTAAGCTGCCACTGACCACTGAAACATCCTAATACATCAAACAGGAACCTGAGAAATGACAGAGTCTAGGGAGCCAGGGAAGGAAGGGAGAGAATGATAAATGTCCAAAGAAGAAACCCAGAAAGGAACTCGTGCCTCCCACTGAGTTCTCTGATCCTACCATTTTTTTCAGCTTCATTAAAGGGTAATTGACATATAAAATTGTAAGATATTTAAAGTATACATCTGATCCAAAGATTTAAGTAGACGAGCCGCCCTTCCTTAGAAGTGTTAATGTCGTTTTCAAATACAGGTGCGAATCAATGAGGACTTGAGGGATGTTAAGCAGAGGAAGAAAAATCACTCTCACTGCCTTAACCAGAGAGAATTTGATATTTACTGTTTCTTTAAAAATCTTGGTTATATCTTTCAAGGCTCTCAAGCTGATGACACATACAAAATGAAGATGAACTTCTTGGCAGGTGGTAGAAAATGAACAAGCACAGGCAACCGGCAACAGCAGAAATAAGATAACCTGGAGCTTCAGTAATGATGAAATTATCCACAATCTGGGAGGAGATTATCAGTCACAAAAAGGTACCAATAAAGGGACAAAGGGAAGTATTGAAAACTAGCTCACTCATGCTTCTGCCTTTCAAATTAAATAGGATGTGGCATCTGTATTTAAGTAAGGAATGTCTGTGGGGAAATTTGGTTGTATGTTATTGGATTGCAATGTCAGGACAGCATCCTCCACTCAACAGTCTTAAAAATTAAATAAGGGGTCCTTGTATAACGAATGCTTTGTAAGTATGATGAGAAACGGGGCCTAAGGCCACAGTGGTACAAATCACTACTATGGAGCTGGAACTGGAGTTTAAGTTAAGAAAGCCAATTTTCTCCTCTCATCTCCTGACTACCAGAGATTGGATTCATTCTGTAGAAATCAAAAGCTTCAGCTTTAGACAAACCTGGATCATATCAGTCCTACCAATTATTAGTGGCATGATCTTCAGCAAGTCGCACAGCCTCTGAGCTTCAGCTTCCTCATGTGAAAATAGGAAGAATTATAAGATTATTACATATAAGGCTCTTGTAAATATTTAATGAGAATGTTCTTGTAATCATCTAAGTCAAAATGACAGAAATAACTAACATGCATTAAACATTTACTATGGGTCAGATATTTTATCAAGAGAAATGACAGAGAGAAGAAGAGAGTTGGGTCCATCAGCAATGCCAAGTTAGTGGTAAGAAAACGCATGCTTGTGTTGAAAACGTAGGTACATGGCTTTTCTCTCAGATTAGGGTGAATTAAACAGTAGTTTCAATAAGCAAGACTTTCGCAATTCCTTCGACAACATGTTACCCATATTGAATAATTTGAGTGACTTTAATAAGACCTGTCACCCTGAACTTGCTCCCTCATTTCTGTTTGAAGGTCCATCATAGGTCTTTCTGTTAAGCTTTGCCCTCTTCCTGCCATTGCCTAAAGTGCGCATGTGTCCTGTAAACCAGGCCAACATTTTTCCCTCCTGCATTTCTAACAGCCTCTTACCTCCTTTGGGGAACTGCATGTTCCCCAACACCAAGTAGTTCGGGTGGGATTCAGGTCACAATTCCCCAAAGCCTGGCTATCACGGAAAGGGGGAAGCTGGACAGAAGTAACACGTGACTCGGGCCTGGTTGATTGTGTTGTTATAGCTCATCACCCTGATCCAGGATGGGCAGGTGACTCTGCAATTTTACAGCTAGAGGCTCAGAGACAGAAGATTCCTGTCTCCTGATCACAGGTTGTGAGGGTGTGACCCCCAAAACTGCTGGTGTTCAACCCATCTACTTGGAGGAAATGGATCTGAAGGAGGAGAGAAATGAAAGAAATAAAGAGAAGCAGAAGGAAAAGTAGAGCAGAGAGACAGGAAGCCCCAAAGACATTGTTTGGGGCCCCAGATTTAGTCGTGCCTCAGGTTAACATCCTCTCCATCCCTCCCAGCTACAGAAGCCAACAGATTCTCTTTTTGGCTTAAGCTACTTTGATTGGGGTTCTGTCACCCTTAATTAAAGGAGACCTGATTAATATAGAGCTAATCTAAAGCAAGTGCAAGATCATTTAATGAAAAGAAAAAAAGCTAACATTTTGTAGTGGAAAACCATGATGGAAAGTTATAGGGTGAAAATGCTTGAATGTTGCTAGTTTAGAGCACAGTTCTGCCTCCGTCAATCTTCCACGGGTCCTTTGAGATGTCTTAGGGAAACAATCCCACGCGTTAGAATCTCATTCCGTGACCAAAGACTGATGACTTACTGGAAAGAACTCTCTTTAAGTCAAGGTCAGTTGGGCCCTCAAAGAGTCATCTGCTGGGGCCACAGTGCCAGAAGCCCTCTCGGAGGTTCAGAGTGCCTGCAGCTGATGTAAAGGTCTCTTGCTGCCAAACTGTCAAAAGTGATTGAAAAGGAAGGTATGGGAGGAAGGACGGGGGGCAGGAGGAGAGGGGCTACAGAAGGCTGGAGATGACACAGAAGAGACAATCACTTGTGCTCAAGATAGGCCAGCAGATGCAAACAGGAGAAAGACTCCAGGGACATTGCTGAGTCTCCTGATGTGGGCTGGCTGGTTCCAAAGTGAAATCTGCCCTCGGGTTTTTAATACATGTACTGAGCACAGTGTTTGATGGCTTTGGGAGCCAAAACTAAATTAGCTTCAGTCCCAAAGGGTCAGAGATGTGGCATACACTTGGGATGAATTCCTGCTGTCCCCAGAGCTTAGTTGGCTTTCTAAACTTATTTGATCAGGGAACCCTTTGCTTCCTGAACACACACCTTTGTTGTTGTTATTTCAGGTAACGGTATGAACATACTATGGTAGTATCAGGACTATCTTACCCTGTCTGACAATAGCTCTCACTTATCGAGTACCTGGTAAGCACCAAGCATCATGCTAAGCACCTGGCATGCTAGCTCAGTCCATTCTCACAACAGCTCTATTATTTATCAGGAATCACTATTCATATTTTATACATGAGGTAGCTGAGCCACGGAATGGTGAAATAACTGGCCTTAAGTTGGTGTTACTCAAAATGCTGCTCTCTGAACTCTTTGCTATCAGTTAGTAACAGAATAAGGAACTTACACTGTAGTGTAAGTCAACACATTGCTTCTTTCATTGGGAAAGTCTTGGTTTCGCCAGAGTAGTGAGTTTAGTGATGCAGCTGATCCGCAGTGTGGCACAGCTCCACATCTCTGCACGGACGAGTGGTCACAAGCTGATTATGAACTGATGGTGCTCTGTGAACTGCACCTGGTGGAGCGCAGCCCCAGGTCACAGACTGCGTGAGGAGAGGGGCTGGGATTTATCTGGCTTCAAATCCTCTTCTGTCCAAACCACTGTGATCCATCTCCTATAATGTATTTCTACCGCTACCGCCCATTTATCCAGTACTCAGGCCAAACCTGTTGGATTTCCCAAACCACTGGATCAAAACACCCGAAGGGTCCCTATTCCCTTTCAGAGGTAAACAAACTATTTAGTCCCAGCAGAACCTGTAGAGTCTTTCAGACAAGTTCATAGTTCATTATGACATGGCCGTAGATATGGTAGCCGAGAAGCAGGGAGCATCTGAGCCACATGCTGATTTATGACCTTTCGCTCGGATGGTGGGAGAACTTGCCACAGTCCCTCACTGTACTTGATTCACTGTAGCTTATCATGAATTAGGCATTGTCCCTCTGGTGACTGAATGAATTAGTGAGGATGACCTGGGGACCCAGCAAAGGCTGAAATGGGGAAACTTTACAAAAATAAACAGCCAGGAAAAAATTGTTCTGAAACAATAAGTCAGTCTTCTGGGAAGTGTGTGTCGACAAATTCCACTGGGCATGCTGTGATGATTTAAACAACAAAAGGGTACAGGTATCTCTTTTTCTCTTCATCCCTTGGTCTTGTCTATATTTGCATTTCCCTTTGAAATAGACACTTTCCTTTCTCCAACCCTTAGAGGGACAACCTGCAGTGCCTAAGAGAGAAATGGGACATTTCAATCCAGTTTATCATTTGTTCTTTCTCTTAAAATTTATTGAGACCTAGTGTGTGTCAGGCACTGTACTGAGTATAAAAGAAAAAAAGAAAAACACCCTGAAGCATCACAGAGTTTCAAATAAAGCAACTCTGATGTCTTGGATCCCATCCAAGAAAACTGAGAAGTAAAGAAAGACCTTACAATCACACCATCTTGTTACATAGGCCTGTAGCAGAACTCTGAGCCAGGTTAGAACAAGTCTCCAGGATAATAGTCATGGTTACAGGTAGCATTTTCTGGTGTGTCCAGTGCTATGTTAAGTGCTTCACATAGGTTATTAAATTTAATCCTCATGACTGCTTTAAGCAGTAGGCCTTATTATTAGCCCCCTTTTAAGGATAGAAAAAAATAAAGCACAGAGAGGTTAATTAACTTGTCCAGGGTCACACAGTGAGTATTATATCTTGGTCCAAACCAATGCAGTCTAGCTTCAGAGCCCTTGTTTTGAGTTTTAAATCTTTTTGAAATGGTTTGTTGAGGTCTCCTTCCTACCAGTTGAATCCTATTTTCTATTTCAATTAATTCTCATCACAAACAAGCACCTGCTGAATTCAAGCCACGTATCTTTCCAGACTTGGGGATGGAGTCTAGAGCCCTGGTCATCTCCCACGGCACTTTCATTCTGGCTGGGCTGGCAGGCCACATGTGCAAAAGTAGACAAGATGGACTTTGATATGACAGCATCATATCATCATATTGGGCTGAACTCCACGGTTTATAACTTTTGCAAAGAGACCAGAAAGCAATCTACAGTACTGGTTCCCAAACGTGGCAGCACCTTGTGAATTTTTTAAAATATTGCTATGCAGCCCTAGAGATTGTGATTTAATGAGCCTGGGGTACTGAATGGGCATCAGAGTCTTCAGATCTACCTGGGTGATTTTAATGTGCAGTGTAGTGTCAGAACGACGGATCTATTGCTTATTGTGTGATGAGAGTAAAAGCTAGAGAGATCACTGTAGGTTATTCATTTCATACACAGCTGCCCAGTTATTACCTAATTTCACATAAATGTGCTTTCTCATAACTTAAACCTCACAGTCAATGAGGTAGTTGTAATTAAGATGAAGGAATTGAGGAATAGAGAGGAAAACACCTTGCTTGGGGCATAAGTCACAGAGCCAAGATCTCCCCCTGGTGCAGTCTGCCTCTGAAGACTGTTCTTTTAAGCACCAGCCTATTATGCTGAAGGTAAGAAGTATTGAAAGAGGTGGACCAGGGCTATATGCTGAAGGATAGATGCAAAGCTAAGAAGAGGGAGAGAGAGGTGGACATATGAGGGTAGATAGGTAATCAGCAAAGCCTAGAGGCTTCTGGACATTCAGGACTGACTAGAAAGGTCAGCTGAGCATACCTGGGCTTTTCTTCATCAAGACTTACTGTAAACTGACCATAAAGGTGTGGGATTATTTCTGGGCTCTCCATTCTGTTTCATTGATCTATGTCTGCTCTTAGGTCAGTACCAGACTGTTTTGATTACAGTGGCCTTATAGTATAGTTTGATATCAGGTATTGTGCTTTCTCCAACTTTGTTTTTCTTTCTCAAGATTGCTGGGGCAATTTGGGGTCTTTTTTGGTTCCATGTAAATTTTTGGAATATTTGTTCCAGATCTGTGAAACATGTCATTGATATTTTAATAGGAATTGCACTGAATCTATAGATTGCTTTGGGTATTGTGGACATTTTAATGCTGTTAATTCTTCCAATCCATGAAGCATGGTAGATGCTTCCACTTATTTTTGTCTTCCTCAGTTTATTCAGCGTTCTATGGCTTTCTGAATGCAGGTCTTTTACGTCCTTGGTTAAATTTATTCCTAGGTACCTCATTTTCTCACTTATAACTGGAATCTAATAAACAAAATTCATGAACGAGCCAAATAGAATCAGGGGCACAGAAACACTGAACAGACTGATAGCTGTAAGAGGGGAGGTGGGAGGTGGGGCCTGGTTGAAAGAAGGTGAAGGGAGTAGACGAAGAACATGTGTGTGTGACCCATGGACGTGGATAGCAGTGTGAGGATTGACTATGGGAATGTGGAGCAGGTGGGGGCGGGGAGCAGAGCAGAAAACATGGGACAACTGTAATAGCATAAACAATGAAAAGTAAGCTAAAGTCAAGTGAAAAAATAAAGATTGACTATAAAGCCATTGTTCTGAACCTCGAGCAAGCATTTAGGATGACTTGGAGAGTTTGTTGAAACACTCCTGGACCCCACCCTCAGAGTTTCTGATTTCATTGGCCTGAGGTGTGTTCTGAGAATTTGTATTTCTAATAAATTCCCAGGTGACTCTGACTATTGGTCCGGGGACCACACTTTGAGAACCACTGGTGTAGAATGGGCCCTTCTGAAAAATGAAACAAACTTCCATTTGAAGATGACCAGTGTTCACCTTCCCATAATGGAAATAGTCTGGTCTTAAGATCATTGAATCTGGAAAAGACCATTCTAGGTATTTCAAGCAGTTTCAGAACTTTAGGGTGGAGGGTGAAATTTGTCCCACCTTGGAGCAGGCCTTCCTCTCCCTTCCTTCATGGAGAAACCAGTTTCATGGGTTCCTTTATACGTGTCCACTCATTTCATCCCCTTTCCCTTGGGGAAGAGCAGAACCCAAGAAGTCATCCAAATATGAATGTTCCTGAGATGTAAAGAATTTCAGTCAACAGTATGACAGGTCGTCTTCATGGTCGGCCAAGTATGTATTAGATCTAAGTTTTTGTTTTTCCTCTGGCAAGGTCAGAAGAGAAGGTTGGGGACCCAGGATTTGAGAAAGGCTGTGTAGGGTGGGGGTGAGTAATTCCCAGGTGGAGGTAGAGTTTAGACTAAACAAAAAGCAGAAAAATGGGGTCCCTGTGAGCACTGGGCAGCAATATCTGATATCTGGCACTAAATTTTTCTGGATATCACTGCTGCTACCACTTTTATGGCATTTACTATACATCAGGAAATGTTCTATTTTCTTTATAGATATTGGTTCACTTAAGCCTCATGTAAATTCTATTATTATCCCCATTTAACAGATGAGGCACTGAAGCAGACGGAGGGTCAGTAACTTGCCCAAGATCGCACAGTTATTAAATAGCAGAGCCAGGACTTGAACCCAGTAATGTGGTTACAATCTATGCTCTTACCAGCATCTCTGGGTGATAATGACAACAGCTAACTCTTAACTATATACTTACTCTCTAGTAGCCTGGTATTTCACGTGTATTATCTCATGGACTCCTGATAATTACGATGAAATAGGCTCTATTGTTAACATGATCATTCTACAGAAGAGAAAACTGATTATTAAATGTTTCAGGCTGTCATGACCTGTGCTTTGGAAGAATTATGGCAGGGCTGGGCCAATCCTTAGGATAAGCAATAGGAAGAGCATATTAAATAGGGGAAGCAATTTTGAGGCATGCCAAAGAGCCTAAAGCAGCTACTTGAGTAAGAGAGGGTGCAACGAGACTGGGTTTGTGGGACTCGGGCTGCCATCAATGGGGCCCTGCGGGAAAGCTTACAGAGGACAGCACTCCTGGAAGTCCTGGCGGAATGAGACTCAGCTATGTTCATTGGATACTATAAGTAAGGTGCCCACTCCAGGTCTGGAGAATGTGGATTCATTCATTCACCACTCATTCATTTATTTATTTAGAAAATATTTTTTAAATCTCTTCTATGGCCAGGATTCTAGGAACTTGGGGTTTGTTGGTGAACTAAAGAGACAAAGGACGTGCATCCTAGAGAATCATGTTTTGACAAGCAACTTCCTGGCAGCAAAGCACAAATGAAAGATCCCTATCCTTCAGGATACTGAATGAAATGTTAAGAGACGTGACTTTTGCTCTGAGGTTTCCATCAGTTACTCTCTGGGCCTCAGTTTCCCTTTCTGTAAACTGGAGAGTTTTCCTACTTCATCTATACATATAATGGGGCTAGAGGAAGATAACAAATAGGTAATCACAAACCAACCCTCCTCCTGCTTTAAACCCACTTTCATATAATTGCCAATAACATATCACTCAAGACTGGGTAGGATGTGCTGTCTGCTCCTCTCCATTTGAGCTACAGGATTCCTGCTCCCCAGAGGGGCTTGGTAGATGATTAACAAGCCATCTGATGAATATGCAGCATGATTCTGTCTTAATAACTCCTGCAGCTGTTGGAACTTGACAAGGAAAACAAAGCCACAGAAAAATGTGATGTTGAAAAACTGCCGGCCCACCATACAGAGCACCCCACCCCCCAGCCCCAGGTGGGGTCTCCTAGCCTCGTAGGGGCCTGGCCTTTGCAGAGAGGTAAACTGTGCTGCTGGTGGGACACACCCACACAGTCAGGGGTGCCCGCTCGGAAACCATCTCTTTTCCCCCTTATAGTTTTTCTCCTTGTCCATATGTCTCACAATTCTCAATCTAGATAAATACACATATCTGCACACAAGCATGCACCATTTTTTTTCTATCCTATTAGGAGTAGGAAACGCTTACCTAAGGATAAGCATAGTGGAGAGAGCTAGGATCCTAAGACAGACCTGAGTTAAAATCCTGGCTTTGGAACTTGACAAGGAAAACAAAACCACAGAAATCCTATTGAGTTTCAGTTTTGTCATTAGTAAAATGGGCATAATAACACCGATGTTATGGTGTTGTGACAAGGATTGTTAGTAGAGAGCTTGGAATACAGTAGGTGTTTAATAAGCAATAGTGATTATGTTAATGAATACCATCATCACATCACCATTTCATGTAAGAAGAGACCACAGCCTCCTTCAGAGTTTTTGTGGACATTTGTTGATTTTCTTGTCCAGCATCCTTTCCTCTCCTTTCTGGTACTAGCTCTCTTGTCATTATCTTCACTAATGCACGGGATGGAACTGATCCTAAAAACCCCTGGGCACAGTAATTGGTTTTCGAAGAGGCAATATGACCCAATCCAAGCCAAAGAGCTGCAATCCTCGGACTTTAGTTGGAACTATTATAAACCTGGAATTACCAAGGCTACAAGGAGAGAGAATGGCCGAGACCAACAAAGAAAGAAAGCAGAACTGAGAAGCAGAAAGAGACTCTGCAGACGACACTGCCGGAGCCCCGCATCCTGTGTATCTGAGGGCCTAGAGCACGAGGCAGCACACGCCTGGTGCTTGAGCCGCTTCGACCTGAGGTTCTGACCGGTTTGGTTACATGTGAACTAAAGAGTCCTGACTTTGTGCATTTTACTGTATGTAAATGGCACCACTAAAAATATATTTCTAAGTTAAGATGTTCTTCTGGATTGCACAGAGCTTAACTAATCTTCCTCGGAACAATTTTCATTGTCATTTCTACCACGACATTTGTCTGTAACCCATTTTGGGCCCAACAATATGGCCCCAAGTGCTAAAAGCAGCAGGTTTGCCACCACCTCCCACACAGTGTCTGTGATTTGACATAGTCTTGCATATTCAATGGTGATGTTAATTGATGCGTTTTCTTCTAACAAAGGTAGGTGGTTTCTAATGTTTTAAGATACACAGATTACAATTCACAGCATTTGTAGCTGCTGCTGTTTGGTTTCAGTTTTCAAGATTGTTATTTTAAAATGTGGGGATCTTCCAGAAAACATTAAGGTCTTGTTTATATGCAAACTACAGTTTAATTCTGCAAATCAAAAGAATTTGGTGGAACTCTGAGGGGAATGAACGTGGTAATAACCACAGTCAGCCTCTTCCCTGTAAGCTTGCTGACATATGGCCAAATGCCTTCATCCTTATTCTTCAGTAAAGAGGTGTTTGTGCTTTGCATTTCTCATCAGCAATTGGTTTTATTTCAGCTCATTCAAGCTTGGGCAAAGTCAGTGCAAAGTGTGTATGTCCAAGCAGTTTCTAGGTGCCTGGAGAAGTCGCAGGTGAGTGTAGACAGAGAGGAGCCACAAAGGTTGTGACTGCACAGGGTGGGTCTCCCTAATTCTGCAGCCCTGGGTAGGATGGGGGCGATGGTGTGGCATCCTACCCTCTGCTTACTCAATTTTGGATTCTAGTGACAGCCCTCATTGTTCATTATAGCTAAGTAATGTCCTTCTGTCCTGTTCTGTGAGTTTAACTTCTTCATGAGGAAATACATATGCTGCAATTTAGCTGTGTGTATGCTTTTGAATTGGACAGCCCTCAATTTAAGTCCTGGTCATGTGACCTTGATTTGGACCGTTTACTTCTATCTAAGTCTTGATTTCCACATCTTTAAAATGGAGTCCATAATACCTACCTTCCAGGGCTGTAGTGAAGACTGGACAGGCTAACAGCACTTGGGACGTACCTAGCACAGGGCCTGGTCCTTAGGAGACCCTCTACAAATGTTCACGCCCTGGCTCCCTTGCTCCCCACGAGCACTGCAAGGGCAGAGTCCATGTGTGTTTCCACCTTTGAGGGCTACCTGCTCTTAGGAAAACAGCACATGCTACATGTTTCTGGAACGAGTGCCTGACTCAGGGGGACTCTTCATTCAGTCGTGCACTTACTGGATTAATGCTTTTCTCTCCTGCTAGACTGGACTACAGTAAACTCCAGGAGCTGGAGGAGTGGGTTTGCCCGGGCTCATTATTCTCTCCTCAGTATCAGCACAGCCCTGACATATAGTAGGCATTAAATAAACACTGGATGAGTAAATGAGTGAAAGAGCGAAATAGTGACCAAAGATACTACCACCATTAGTGGAGGCAACATCAGAAATGGAGTTCTGTGAGCATGAGAGGGTGTGCATGCGTGAGTGTGTATGTGTTCGTACCATTCCGTTTAATAGCTTATAGGGTGGAACATCCTGGCCTATTATCTTTTTTCTTCTCTTTCCTTTTCCTTTGTTCTTTTCCCTTTTCCTTCCTTTCTTTTCCTTTCCTTTCCTCAAAATATATTATACTTAGCTATGCTCATTTTTTAAATTTTATTTTTCCAGATGAATTTGATTATCCTTATTTCATGTTTTAAAATGTCCCAATGGCATTTTGACATTAATTTAAATTTAAGATCATCTAGAATAGTAATCTTTAAAATCTTAAACATTTTTATCTAGCAAGCAAAATTTTATTCATTTATTTTTTTAAATATGTCTTTTAGGATTTTTAGAAGTTTTAAAATTTTTTCTTTGTATAGGTTGTATATATTTGTTTGATAAGGTTATTTACAGATATTTTCACATTTTTAATGACTATTGTGCATAAAATCTTTACCTTGGTTTCTTCTTATTAGTTTTTACTAGTATTTAGTGAAGTGACATCTGTGTATGTATTTCATTACCAAGTAACTTACAATACTCACATGAGTTTCAATTCTGTTTGAGTTTTTTGGGGAGACAGGGGATTATTACCACGTGCAAATAGGGTAAGTTTGGATCCCTCTTTACATGTTGAATTTTTTATTCTTCTTATCTCACTTGTAAAATAAATCACAAAAATGTTATTTTAATATAAAAGTACTTATGTATCATTTAGATTGATTTGCCCTGCTCTTAGGTTTCAGTGTAAACTTTAACTGGTAATAGGAGAATTTCTCTCTTTAACTATAGTCTGTAGCAGTTTATATAGTATGAAATGTATAACTTTCCATGAAGGTTCAAAAGTCTTACTTGTAAAAACAAAACCATTTTCCTTTTATCTACATTAGTTTCTACATTCTGCTTCCTACTGTTTGCTTATTGTTTTTCTTATCTAATTCCTTGTGCTTAGTATTTAGCTTATTTTGTTTTGTTATGCTTAATAATGAAAGTATTTTAAGGATAAGAATTCACTTCTGACTTTAACTTTGGGTATATATTGTTAATTTACTGTTAACTTCTAAACTTCATGTATTTCTTTTTGCTTTTTTCTTTGATATATTTATAATACTTGCATTTAAAAATAATTAGATATGTAAAATAGATGTTTATTAGTTGTAATATTTGCTTTAGTATAGAAAATTATTGCCTGAAGATAAAGGATGTGACCTTGATTTCTAATTTGTTGGAATCATTTGGATCATTTTTAGGCCTAATGTATACACATTTTTTTGGTATGTACTTTATTAGAACTTGAATGAAAATGGTATGAAGTTTGGTATATGTTTATTAAGTTAACCATAAAATTTTAATTTTTATAACCTCTACTGTACCGTTTTACTTTTACCTCTTGGCAGATGTAAAGAAATGTGTACAAGTCACCTGTGGCCTTTTTGGCTTTTCTGTCATTTTCTCCTTGTGTTATTATCAGCTTTTTTGCTGTATGTATTTTGCTGTCAAAATGTATAACCATTGTCATACTTTTTATTTTTGCCTTTTTTCTCATGCATTTTAAAAGAAATTCTTTTCTATACCAAGGATTAAATTTTTCCCAGATATAATCCCTTGGTGTTTCTAACATGCATTCAAAATCTGCCATTGCAATCTTAATTTCAATTTATTTAAATTCATTGAGATCCCTTTTATTTCTTCCTATATGTTATCTAAATGACAAAATACATGTAAAATGTTTTGAATGGTGCTTGGCACAGAATAAGTGCTCAGTAAATGTTAACAGTTATTGCTACTGATTTTTTTTTTTTTTTGTCTGAGAACATATTTTACAGAGAACACATTTTAAAAGTTATCAAGGACCTGCTTGTTTAAAATTGATATACAGGGTGGGGGAAAAAGTACATTTACAGTTGTTGAGTACGTGAAACAGAGTTTATTCTTGTATTATTATCTATTAATTATTGTATTGTTTTTCATATGGACAACTGGAAATCTCCTCCTGCTTTACCCTGTGTTCCCAGCCTGTTTCAAGAGCACACTCTTTCTAGGCCACTTAAAGAACAACACCTTCCTTCCCGTCACAGGCTCATTGCAGCTCTGCAGCTTTGTTCGCCCATCTCGGATTGCTTCTCCGAGCGTAATCTTAGCCCTTAAACAAGCTGGGTATGATCTGTTTGGTCTATTCAAGTGGCTACTATTTGCTCTTGGAGTATTCCACCCAAATCTCACCTCGGAGGCCTTGCATTATAAGCTCAGCGACCTAGACACCTAAATAAGAAGGGCTGCGAAGAGGCTGGGGTCCTAGGCTGGCCACTGTTGGGAGAACTCTAAGCCGTTCCCTCTTTATTGTTTAGCGAAGTGTTCATGATGAAGCCACATTTTTCAACCAGCTTTCTATTCAATCTGGCCTTTTAGCCAGTGGCAAGCTTCGATTCTACCCAGAACCCTACCCAGTCCTATTACCCTCTGCAGTCTTTTCTTCTCATCTCACTGCTGTGGAAACCCTGGGATCCCCAGTGACACTAACTTCGAAGGCTACCAGTCTGCACGGGCAGTTCAAGTCCCACATTTTATGTCGCACAGACTCCCTGTACTCTTAAAAATTAAGGGTTTCCAGCTGAAGTTTTCCACTTGATTCTTATTGGGGGAAAGATACTAGTGCGTCCATTGTGCCGTTGTCCTACTTTGCCCAGGCGAGTCCCAGTTTACACATGTTATAGACCCAGTTCATGCTTACTGATTATTTTGGCACCCTCTTTCGTTCTCCAAAACTGTCCCTGTTGGGGACACAAACAACAATTTCCATGTGAGTGACCTGTTTAGAGTTGCTTATATAGCAGGTCGCTCTGTGAAGAAAGGGCCTATTCCCCCTCAAAGGGCCACAGATCTGCCACCGTAAAGCAACAAACCTTCAATAAGAGAGAGGGGAGAGCCCAAGGAGGTCATGTATGTGAGAGTAAATGCAGAGCTCTGTACCCAAGCAAGATCGTTCTCTGTGCTCCGTTTCTTCGGAGTTTTTTCTCAGAACCAATGCACCCTCTCGGGAAATAGAATTAGAGTTCGCAGTTGCAAAGCAATATTTCTAACACAACAAATTTCATAATCAGAGGCCGTCTCTCTCTGCTCAGCCTCACTCATCTCCTGATCATTACTAATCCCTTAAGCTTTAGGAGGCCACAGCTGACACACATATTTAGGTGGCAGAAAAGGCTGATGCAACCATAATAAGTTGTCACCCGGTTCACCCTGAGCAGTGGGAGGCAACAGCAATAATTAGGCTCAGAATTAGTGTAAAAATTGAAGGGTAATGAAGTATTCTACGTTCCATTTGGTTACCAGGCAGTCAGGGGTACTGCAGCAGCTCCTTCTACAGCCCATGTTTCAACAGGCTGATAAATTAGACGTGCGAGTCATTTTTCTCACCAACTCATGGGCAGGCGTATTTGGCAATGGGATGATTTTACTATTCCTGAGACAGACGACCTGCTTTCATTAACCCCTAACGTTCAAGCAGAGGCCATAAAGCAGAGCCCACTACCCTGCCGACATCTGGAGGCTTAGGAAGCCAAGGTAGCTGATGGAAACAAGGTTTTAGCTCAGTAAGATGCTGGGTAATGGGGACAGGGCCCTCTCGCCTCACCCGCTCTCCTGCCTTTCAATTTATTACTGGGAACGGTGGCTCTAATCCATATTTTGGTTCTCATAAATAATAAGAAAAGAGGTGAGTACTGATTTTAGTCTTACCTTTCAGCACCAGGAGATCTTGCCCCTGCCACTCCTTGCAAGAGCAGTGCTCAAGAACATGAGATTTGAATCCAGACAGACCTGGGTTCAAATCCTTGCTCTGCAACTTACTAACTACATGGCCTTAGAATGTGTGCTTGCTTTCTCTGTGCCTCATTTCTACTGTCTGTAAACTGAAGATAATAATTCCTTCCCCATAGTGTTAGCGTGAGTAGTTAACAAGATGGCATTTACAAATGGCTCCAGCTGAACGCTCTCAGAAAGAAGGATTAATGACCACACCAACCTCACAAGTTCCCATTTTTAGATCTTTTCAGAAATATCTGCTAAATGTTGAAGCAACTCCATCCCTGAGCAACAGTGGGATTCTTTTCCAGAAATGATGATCAAATCCAGACTTTAACTAATGTTTACTGAGGACCTAGAACATGCCAGATACTTTGGCCCAGGGAAAATCCATTTCTCAGATTTGACAGACTCCCGAGGCAGTGCTATCGGCTTCAACATCATTCATCCCAAATGCCAGATTTCTAGGTGCGTCAGAACAGCCTGCTTTATTTAGACAGCAAACAAACGTTTTGGTGAGAGGTTCGGAAAATAATGCAATCTACTTTTCCTCCCTCCTAACTATTTTCCATTCTTATGTAATGTGCGCTTTACCCAGCTCAGGCCAAGCCAGAAAGCTGAAGGCAGCAGCCACAGCTCACATCCAGTGCAGTCAGGACTGGGGGGCAACGCTCTGTGCCAGGCCACCGTGGACTTGCTGGATGCCTCAGCCCAGCAAATTTGCAGCAAAACAGGGGAGCACAAGCAAGTTTAAAATCCGTCCGACAGAGTGAGGAACAGAAAGTGGTGGTGGCAGCCGAAGCCATGGACAGCACTTGTGACTTGGAGAATCGACTTCACTGGCTCCCATTTGCTGGGAGAGGGGAAGAAAACCAAACCTAGGAAATCTGCTCTCAATTGAGAATCTTTCATTCTGGTCTCTTTTTGGCTTTTTTTTTTTTTTTTTTGGCATGTCATTGTCTTCTTAGAGCAAGAGCCTGCAGATGACCTTCTGAGTGGACGACTGACGGCTTCGGAAAGTTCCTTGACTAATGCAGGCCAGTATTAGAGGCCCACAGGGTTTCTCACCAGCCAAGAGGTGTTTTTATCTTCTAGGGAGTAAGGAGGCAGAAGAGCTCAAAATTTTCTGCTATCTTGTTAGTGTAAGCAGGGAAGAAGTTTTACTCAACCCTCTTAGGGTTCCTGGCTGGGCCCGAAAATTAAACTAACAAAGATGGATGAACAGGAGAAAACCACACATGTTTATCTAAGATAGGTTTTACATAACCCAGGAAACTTCATAAGAAAACAAAGACCCAAAGAAACAGATCTGTGTGTTTTCGTCTAGGTGTGATGAATGGTGGACCTTCGTGGAGAATACGATAGGTTAAGGAATGTAGGGTAAGTGTAACCTAGGTATGGGGGTGGGAGTGCTTAACAAGGCCTGTTTCTTAGGATTCCTTTTGGTGTCCCTTGGTCTTCAGAGATGCGGATGCTCCTTTCCTCCAGCGTTAGGGAAGGTATTTCTCACGTAAGGATTTTATGACCTATTTCAGGGGAAGAGGTGGGTGGGAGGACAAGGTTGCAGAGGCCATCCTGCTCCGGCAGTTTCCTCAGGCTTCTTCAGGTTGACAAGTTCAATGTGCCAACATGCCATATTTGGGGGCAGCATGTCCTAACCCCATCATCAGTCTTTCTCTACTCGCTGTCCCCTTGCCCAGCTTTACAAACAAACCAACCTATTGTAACTTGTTGGATTTAGTGGACCCATTCTAACTGGTAGCATGCTTGTTTATATTCCCAGCTTTCGGAGATAAATGTAGATCTTTGTGTTTAATTAGTTTTAATAACTGTTCTCTTCTGAGCAGGAGCCATCACATCTAGTCCAATAGTTTTTAAGTCAGTAGAAAGGGTTTCTTAATACTTTTATGAATTTTTAAATACAAATGAGAAGTTGAAATTAGCATAAATGGCTGGAGAACACCCAGCAAGCTTAATTCTCTTACACAGAGCCAACCTGAATATTAATCACTTCAGCTGGAATGAGAAAGGGTAAATGGCAGCCTTTGATACTGAAGTGCATTTTGAAACAAAATTACCTTACTTCATCGGTTTCTTTGGGAAGAATGAGAAGACTGGGCCTAAATTTGGCCTCTAAGAAGAAAAGGAGAAGAAGTGGATATTCTCCAATCCTCCAGAAGCCCTGAACTTTAAGCGATGCCTCCTATAAACGGGCAGTAATACCAGCTCCTCCTTCACTAAGGAGAGGCAGACCTCCGAGTAGGGATGGACTGAGCACAGCTTTTGCTGAACCAGTGGTCAAATGAAGACGTGACAGTGGTCAAACACTGCTGTTCCGTGCTACCTCTCCCTCGGAGACAGATGCCTTGGTACCCACTGGCTTTAGGACCACTAAAGCCATCTTTTAAACCACTTGTTACCTAAAAGGATCTATCACATCCCTGGAGGGCCCAGTAGAAAATGCAACTCATCATGAAATTGGTTATAGTCATCTTATTGTCATTACTGATCCCTCTTTTTTCTCTATTGTCAATCAATCCCCAAGTGGCATCAGTGTTTCTTTCCAAGTCTTCCGCTCTCTCCACTTGCAGCCCATCCCAACACCTGCCGCTCTAGCTCAGGCTGTCGGCCCCCTTGCCTGTCCTGCTCAGTAATGTTGGGCCCTCCAGCCTGACCGCAGCCACTTGTTACCGTCCAACTCACCACGTTGTACATGAGAGATCAAGGGGGAAAGAGATGAGTTTGGGAATCTAAGAGACCAGGATTTGAATGCGAGGCCCTCCACTTGGCAGCTCTGTGAACTCAGACAAGTCATTCCACTTCTCTGGGCCCCTATTCCCTCACCTGTAACATCTGAATAGCAATGCCTACCACATCAGGTTGCTGTGAAAATTATAGGGGAAAATATACGTGAAACCCAGGCCAAATACCCATACTGTCAGCTGTTCATGCACACTGATGCAGTCCAGGGGAATGTCCAAAACAGTCTTTTATTTAAGGTTAGTTTGATGTCCCAAACTTGTTGAAATCTAAAGAAAATAGGGTCTTAGGAGTGGTTCCAGGTTTTCCTTCAGTTCATCACTAGCTTCTAACTAGGCCTGGGCCTTCATCTCAGCTTCGTAGCCATTTTACATGGCAGCTTACCTCAGTGACAAAAAACGAATGCAGGGGAGGAAAACATTGCTCCCTCTCTCTTTCTAGGCTCAGGGGCAAACTAGTAAAAGATTTACAGGAGGGGGAAAAACCCCAACAGATGTCATTACTTGCACAGACATGGGCGTTCACAAAGAAATTCGGAGCTTATATTCCACCCGAGAGAGAGAGCAGTGAGGTGTGGAGAAGATGGCAGACAAAGGAAAAAGGCGTTTGGGCCTGCGGTGGTGAAGGGATTGTGCCGGAGAGACTGAGAGATGCAAACTGAACAGGGTTGTTCAGTGAGGGTTGTGGGGCAGATCGGAGTCAACTCAAGCACACAGAGTTGTCCCCAGAGTGGCGCTCTTCCTGAGAGGGGAAGAGAGGGAGACAGACGCCTTTGCGGGTGGGAATTTGTGTCTTACCTTAGACAGAGGGGAGGAGAGCAGACGGCTTAACGCCTTCAGTTCAAAACCATCTTTGCGCCCAAGTAGTGTCTGTCGGGGTGGCACGCTCTGGTTCCCTTCAGCACCAGCCCTCGTGGGCACCCTCTTAATTGCCTCTCTTCTCCCCATGGTTCTGAAATCCCTTCAATTCCTCTGTTCCCCTTTCTTTAATCTTTAGCTCATCATTTAAGTAGTTAGTGGAGGTGGAGGGGTAAAATTTGAGGTTGGGTGTCCCTTAAAACACCGTGGGATCTAACAACTACAAGGCATTCAGCCATTTTGCACTGTTGAAATGAGTCTCCTTGTAGCACATTTCCTGTGTGTTATTAAGCTAAAAGTCTCTGTATTGTTTTCTTATTGCTGCTGTAAATCATTATCATGAACTGAGTGGCTAAAGAGAGCACAGATTTATATCTTAGTGTTCCATTGGCTAGACATTGGTCTCATTGGGCTAATTTTGAAATATTGATAAAACTGCATTGCTAGTTCTGGAGGCCTGGGAGGAGGGTCTGCCCCCTGCCTTTTTCATCTTGTAGAAATCACCCACCTTCCAGGGCCCACGCCTTTCTCACTCCACGTTCAAAGTCAGCTGTGTTGCATGTCTGACCATTCTGGAGTCTCATCTCCCCCTCACTCTCATCTTCTGCTTTCCTGTCCTACTTCTAAAGATCCTGATAATTTACACAGGTTCCACCCAGCTAATCCAGGATGCTCTCCCAGTTTTAAAAATCAGTTGATTAGCAACTTGAAGGCCCCTTTGTTGTACAACCTAATATGTACCCATGTTCCATGGATTATGACTTGGCCTCTTTCGGTGGGTTATTATTCTGTTTCATTCCCCCCACCTTTTTTGGCAAATGCTCCTTTTAGTTAAGTTTCTTTAATTGTTCAAGTATCCATGTAGAGAGAGCAGTAATGAGCAGTACCATGCTCTCGTGGCAAAGAACTTTGTCAACTAGGGTGCTCTTCTCAGGCGCAGTTCTTTTTGCCTGTCGACTTACAGACATCAGCCATTCCCAACATCCCTTAGGTCAGCACATTCTCCTCCTACGTCCTTTGGTGCATTGTTTCATACATTTGTGATACATTCAGATTCTTTTGTCATGATCTGCATTCCTTCCTGGGATCTGGGACTTGTTTTGGATTCTGTCAATATGATCATTGTGCTTTTTATATATTTACTCATGAAAGTGGTTACTGCTTACCCATTTAAAAATTTAAATTCTAGAGTTTGCTTGAATGGCATGCATTTTCTGCCGCCCCCATCATTTTGAGGTCAGAGAAAAAAATCAAATTTACACTGGAAATTTTCAATACTAAATCTATTCCTCAAAACTATGGAAGGTTATATAAACTTTAGGCACTCATGCCAGTCAGGTCTCTATCATGTAATCTTTTAAATAAAATTCCGCCCTGATTATTTCTCCTTGTGCCCACAAAGCACTTTTCCCAGCTCACAGAGGTGGTGAGGTTTGCCCGTATCCCTGATATTTAAGGACTGGCAAATCTGAGAGGCCAGCAGGGGCCCATGGCAGCCACACTGCTAGTTTTCTATCATTCCTGCCCCCCACCCAGCCTTCCCCTCAGTAACCAAGCCTGTCCCTTGACCATGTGCTTAGAAACTCTATAACTGCATTTTTCAATCTTGCTTTTCCTAGAAGAAGATCTTCATAGGAGTCTGGCTGTGACTGTGGAAAATCAAAATTTAGAGGAAAGGAACTGCAGAAAACTGTCTCCTCAAACACTAGAGATACTACTCAATTATTAAAAATAAGCTGGAGGAAACCACTACGTTGTAGATGTCTTTGTTGAGCTGGGAAATTTCAAAAGCAAAACTTTGTGAATGCAATGCTGTACCTTAGCCTCAGCGCCTTACTGTTAAACTTGACTTACATTGTATTTGAGCGCGCCCTGCCTGTTTAAACAAATTCAGTGGCCCTGCCTGTTTAAACAATCTGAATGGCACACCCAAGAGAAACTTGGGGACTGCCTATTAAATGGTGGTACAGAATTATGTTTCTCAGTAGCAGCAAATCCCTTGTCAAAAAGGATTGTTCGAAGACCTCAGGGAGTTGTTAGCACTGAGTAATTAATAATAAAATGCTTGCAGATTAATAGGAATATGTTAGCACTAAGAATACCTGACATTTACAAACAGATAGATGCGTGAGTGCACGTGAATTCATACACTATGAAGAAGAACGACTATTTCTCATAACAACTTCTCTGACTCAGGCCATATATTTAGAAATATTTTTTAAAGTGTTAGAAGTAGTTGTACACTATAGTCACTGCTCATGAAGATTCACATCTACAGAACTCCAGTAAAAATAAGCTGGCTGTAAATGATCTGCTTGGATTATTATTTTTTGCTTATTTGTCAAACCATGATTGCTCAAAACTCACCACGCCCTGCATCTTCCAGTTAAGAGAACTGCTGCCTATGTGATAAGCATGTGCTTCCAAGAGCAAAGCACTGGGTGCCTCCTGGGTTTCTAACCAGAACACCAACGGACATTTGTCAAAGCACTGAGCTGCGCCGCAAGCTGGAGACAGTAAGTCAAGTACAACTTTGAAAATTTAATGTGTCAATTTAAAACTGCCACTCTCAGAGTGGTTAGAAAACCAATTTTCAGTGGAGCAGGTCAGAAGTGGTAAACAAATTCCCACTGCTAAGCAGTTGCTGATGTAAATTGCCTGAAATGAAAGATATTTATTCATGACCACAGTGGGCTCAAAAAAAATTTAATTTAGAGAAGTTTTTTTCACCTTCCCTGGTGTATGCAATTCTTAAATAAATGATCAATAGCTGACTTGAGCCGAACAGAAGGACTTGTCCAGGATCAGACAGGTAATTACTTACCGTGATGAGCTGAGGAAGCGAGGCATCCGGGGCAACACGGGGCATTAATCATGGCTTAAGACCCACTCTCCCTTTTTAGTTGCAGTATTTGAAAAATCACTGAACAACTTTGTCCACCGGAAAATTCACAGACCAGGGTGCATGTTTCTGATTCCTCCATTTTCAGGCCCACCCACAGAGCAGATAGAATTATTAAT
This sequence comes from Anoura caudifer, assembly GCA_004027475.1. Taxonomy (NCBI): domain Eukaryota; kingdom Metazoa; phylum Chordata; class Mammalia; order Chiroptera; family Phyllostomidae; genus Anoura; species Anoura caudifer. The sequence continues at coordinate 229,817 of PVKU01001810.1, read as the reverse complement.
GAGAAATAATGTCTTTTTGTGCATTTTAGGGCACAATGGAGTTACTGGTAAGCCAAGAGGCTCTGGGGGAGGGGAAAGAGACCTAGGCAATTTGGGCCTGTAAATATCCATTTTGTTTTTAATGAGACATCAATAAATTAACTTTGAGTCTATGTTACTACTAATAAACAATTACAGTCACTAACAATGCAGATTTATGACTGTGTCTCTCTAAGAAATGGGTCTCTTTATCACTGTGGAATGTCCCTCTTGATCACTGGTAATACTTTGTCCTTAACTCTATCTCATATTGATATAGCTTTTCAGCCCATTTATATTTATTATTTTCAGCTATATTTTTAAAAATTTATTTATTTTTAACCTATAGATTTCTTTAATTTGAAAGTGTGTCTCTGGTACAGAGCATAGAGTTGTGTTGTTTTGTTTTTTCTCTTCGTGGGAAAGGAGGGTGGAGCATTTGCTGCATTTAGTCCTCAGAACAAAACGCCCAGAGCTGGAGCTGAAATTTTCAGCCTCTACAAGCCAGACCAAGATGAAAAAGGCCAATGTTGTGGAATGAGTCTGCCACTTTGGGAGCTTCTTTATTTTTTCTCAAGGGTGATTAACTCACAGGCCCATGGAAGGAATTACAGTTCAGTGTAGCAAAACTGAAGGAACACCGAACATGCAGACATACTCACCCTACAAATTCTACCTCTAGGAATTGAGAAATGGGTACTCAAGTATGTAAGCACAACCATACCTAAAATGATAAACAACCTAATGTCCATCACTACGAAGACCGGCTAAATTAAAATGATAATAATTATTATACATATATAGTGAAAAACAATGAAAAACATTCAAGCAGCTCTATGTGTTGTATGAATGAATGGCAAACTCATTATCAGGTGAAAAAAACTAGAAATGAAATAGGACATATAGTTTGTTTCCATTTGCATAAAATATATGTTTATAGATATTTTATATATTATATTATACATACATGGAAAATTTCTGAAAAAACATCCAGGAAATTATTTATAATGGCTGTATTTTAGAGTGAAGATGGGAGTCATAACAATTTCCCTTTTATATTTATTTTCTTCACAACAAGCCTGTATGGATTATAAAATTAAAACTCAGTTAATAAAAACGTTTCTGTGCGGAGAGGAAGATGGATCTGGTGGTGTAGCCCTTAGTTCTGATTCCTCGGTCATTTGATGGCCAATGAGAACTTACTAGAAGCAAGCCCAAGGGGTCAGAAGCAGGCTTTACCTATCACTAGTTGCATGACCATGGGTAAGCCACTTCTGGGTTTTACAAATGAATAGTTTGGACTATACTGGTATATTCAAAGAAGATGTCACATGTGCTACTTTGGCTAAGGATGTGGAAGGTTAGGGGAGAAGCAGAGGCATTCCAGATGCTGGGCACACAGGTGCTTTAAGAATGGATTTAACTTTATCTAGTCTACATATATGGGGGTTCCATGTAAGTTCAATGTAAGTTCCAATTGAAGGAAAGGTCCTGAGGATAAAATATACTGACAAACCTAATATCGCATGGATGCAGTAGATGCTCCTCCACATTGGTTACCATTTTCAGTGGCCAAGCACTGTGCCTCGTGACTTTCTGTGTAGCATTTCTATTAATACTTACAATTACTCTTGAAATAGGTACTATTAACACCACCGCTTTACAGTTAAGGAGACATAGTCTCTCTTGCCCTGGCTCATGTCTCATAGCAACAAAGCATGGAAGCAGAGATGGGGAATAAACCCAAGAACTTATGACTCTCAAGTTAATATACCTGATGACTGTGAGACACCAGTCAGACATCAAAAGAGGAGAAAGTGTGTTCCCACCTACCAACTATTATTTAGCCTACTAGAAGACTCACTGGCTGAGCAAGTCTCAGTAACTGTAATTGTAATTAGCAAGTAATTGTAATTAGCACAGTGAGGCAGGTGATCGGCCAGAGCTGCTCGCAGAGTGATCGAAGGATGACCAGCATTAGCTGAGAGCATGTTAGAAGCACACAATCACAGGTCCATGCCAGATTAACTGGACCAGCATCTCTGGGAGCAAGGTTCTGCCATCTGTGTTTAAAGAAGATCCCCAAGGCATTCACGGTTGCCTTTTGCGATGAGAAGTGGTCTGGGCACCACTACTCAAGACTCAGCTCTCAGCCCTGCTGCATAGTACAATAACCTGAAAAGTTCCTTGAAAGGATTGATGCTTAAGCCCCACCAAAAACCAATTAAATCATAGGTGTGGCCTGGAAAGTTATGTTTTTAATAACAATCTAGATTATTCTGATGTGTAGCAAAGTCGAAAACCATTTTTAGACTAGAAAATTTGAAGAGAGTGGGTCTCAGCCTCTGGCTATCTACGTTGAAAGTATCTGAGGAGCATTAACAATACTGATCCTTGAGTCCCCTCCGAGATTCTGTTTTAATTGCTCTGGAGAGTGGCCTGGACTTTGGGATTTTTTTTTTTTAATACTCCCCAAGTAACTGGAACATACACTTCATATATAAAAGTAGCAGAAGCTCAAGTCTAATACAAAATTGGATCAATGCACAGCCCATAAGCACCTGGGCACTCAGAAAGGCACTCTGACCAAATTCCCTGTCCCAGTTACGGAAGTCTAAAACACCCATTTGCTAGCTTAACTATAATGTAAAAGTTCTGCTATGCCTCGCTTCCAGGTAAAAATGAATACGGATACTGCAATACGTGAGCTTGACATTTACTTAGCAGTAACCTCAGAAATCTGAATCATCATTCCCAGGGAAAGCTAAAATAGCAGCCTATTGAGAAGGAGAAGCTAGGAGGAAATAAACTCAGACCTGAAGCACTCCTGAGAAAATTATGCCTTTCAGGGAAGAACAATGCATCATACCTTTTAATGAAGAGGACATATTCACTAGGGTCTCATGTTAATTTAGAGCTTATGCAAATTCCCATATGAGGAGTCAAATTTGCATTTATATAGAGGCTGAATAATCTATGAAAAGGAAGCTGTCCTAAAATTTTACTTTTATATAGAAACTTAATAAAATGAAAATAGCATCATGAAATCATTGGGTGAGGGTCCTAGACATGCCTGGGCTTCCAAGTCAGAGAGACTGAAGTTTAAGTTTGGGCTTTCCTTTTTACTAGTTAGGTAAATTATTCCATCTCTCTGAGGTGTAACTTCCTCATCTGTAAAATGGGGATATTTTTTTCCCAGGTTGATTTACAATAATGAATTAGTGACTTGAATGCTGTAGGCACCAAATAAATGTTTGGTTTTTTAGATTTCTTTCTTGCCTTATTTTCTCAGACAGTAGATGAAATGAGTTTATTACCATCAATTGAATCCATTCTGGTACCACAATTGGCAGCTATGGGAAGTCACCTAAGTGAATCAAAGCCAGCTTACCAATTCTTGGGGTCCTTGTAATCTCTCTAGGCCCTTCATCAAAGGCCTAGATCAAAGGGACTATTATGACTTACACCAGGGACAATGAACATCAGAAATTAAAAAGCAGTAAAATGTGGAAAGCCACCCAGGAAGAAGGAAACAAGCCTAAGAAATCAGAAATAAGAAATGGAATAGAACTTGAACCATGAGCTTGACTGCTCCAGACCTTAGCAAGCCTTAAGCACTTCCTCTCTTGGCTGCTCTGCCATCACTGGTTCCTGGGCCTCCTCCCTACTGTCCTGCATCCCCTTCTCAGTCTGCATCTCACGTTCTTCCTCTGGTCAACCCCAGCATACGATGCTCTCTCAGGAAGGAGAGAGGATGGCTGAAGGCAGACACTCAGAATCTTCTCCTTACCCCTTAAGGACAGCGTTTGAAGGGTGACTCTCAAAGCTATTCTTTACCCAGTGCTCTTCTGCTGAGCTCCAAACCTGAATATTCAACTGCCTGTGCATGTAGATGCTTTGATTTCCCACTGAAACCTACATCCAACATGTCTAAAACTTAACCAGTATTTCCCCCCAAATCTGTGTTGTTTCCTGTAATCTGTATCTCAGTGAAAGATGGCCTCTAGTAATACGATCACACAAGTCAGAAACCATTCTTAATGATTCATTCTTCCAGATCTAATCATCCATACATTCTGATGATGGTTATTTTTTTTTCATTAATTCATTGGATAAGTCCAAAATCTGCCCACTTACTGTTGGCGAGGCAAGATATCCACATAAGACAAATTAATAACAGTAAAATGTGGTTTTCATTCATTTGCTCAACATTTATTGACAGTTTGTTCTTTGACAGACATTGCTCCAGGTTCTCAGATAAACAAAACAGAGACTCTGCCCTTGAGAAGCTTGTAAAATGAAATAGGAGAAAAGAGCATGCGCGTGCGTCACTGACAAAATCCCAACGCCGGCTGCGATAACCACGATGCAGCGCAGCATTTGCTAATAAAGCCAAGTCGCTCAACCTTGATTATTTTAAGAAGCCCTCATGGGGAGATAGAATTTGAGCAGGAAATATAAAGATAAAAAACTACCATTATTACTAATATTGATTAAATATCTCACTTTGTACCAAGCCCTGGGATCAACATACATCACCTTATTCATTCCTCACAAAAGCCTAGTGTGGTGGAAGTAGCTGTAAAAATATTTCCACTTTGCTGATGAAGAAACTGAAGTTTACAGAGTGTGAATGTTCCCCAAGATCATCCAATTAGCAAATGAAGGAGATTCAAACTCTCATCCACTCTTTCTTTTCGTCACTATGCCACAGTGAAAATGGCCCTCCTGGCAGAATACAAAATAAACACCACAGAAGGCAGAACTGTATATTCTCCAATCTGGTAGCCAGCAGGCACAGGTACTTTCCCAGCACTCTGGGGTTAGTTCAAATTGAGATGGGTGCTAGGAATATAAAACACAGTCCACACTTTGAAGTCTTCATGTAAACAAAAGGATGCAAAATATCTTAATAATGACTCTTATGTAGATTATGTACAGAAATGATAACACTTTGGATATATTGGGTTAAATGAAATATATTATTAAAATTAACACTGCCTGTTTCTTTTTTTATGAGGCTATTAGAAAATTTTAAATTACATATGTGACTTGCATCTATGGCCTGTATTATATTTCTGTTGAGCTTACTGAGCTGGAGGCGTTGAGGGGGCCGTAAGATGACCATGGGCAGAACTGTCTAAAGAGTTACGGAGGCACTGAGCCCTGAGCTGAGGGTTCAAAAAGATGAGTCACCTCTGAATGAAAGGAGGGGGCGGACTTTTCAAATGGAAGGAATAGCTAAGAAGGAGAGGTAGCATGATTTCAGGTGGGGAGACCAGAGGTCAGCAGATATTGAACCACAGTTTGTCTTGGGCTATCTCCACATAAAATAAAGCTCTCATTTAGGTTGATGCCTGTAAACAGAAAATAGCTTTTATTGAATTTTTCATTAAATAAAATGTAAGGTCTATTGTAATTCTATTGCAAAGGGAAGTACACTGTCAGTTTAAATAAGGGTGCCATTTGGAGAACTATTATTCTGTGAAAATATCAGGTAAGGCAAGGTCCTCAGAAGTCTGAGATTGCAATTTGCTCATCCTTGAAATTTTCAAGTACATTATCTCTAACTGAAAGGTAGCACTCTAATAAATTAAAGGTTTTATTTCAGATGAAAGAAAGTACTTCTGACTAAGTTCTGGCTCTAAGTTTGTGTTAAGCTTTCCTTTTTCAAAAACATTCATCTGAATATATCTCCAGTGGAAATACTATGCTTGTGTATAGATGTGAAGTCACAGAAAAGTTCAAGGGCTTTGGAGTCAAACAGATCTGAGTTGCCATGTGGGTTCTACTACTCACCTGCCAGTTATTTAACCTCTCTGAGCCTAAGTAGCCTCATCTGTAAAAGGGAGCCCATGATGCCTACCCACTCACCCACGCACAGAGAGGTGGCAAGAATTAATTGAGAAATGTCGGTAGGGCATTCAGCACAGTGCCAGGAATACGGGGAAGCTCAGTGAATGGTAGACACACCTACTCACACCCACACACAAATATATGCACCGAGTGTGAGAAATGCGGGCTTGATGTTTTAATATACTGACCGTGAATGCTAAATGGTCATGGGAAAGCACAGCAACCCTGTCTAAGTGACTTCCTAAAGCATCACAGTTCTGCCCAAGGCCACTGCCTGGCTGTCCTTAGGAGTCTGGAAAGCTCCATTAATGCCAAGTAAACTGAGAAGATACTATTTGTATAATAAGCAGCAATTTCCTTTTCAAAGTTTCTTAAACAAGATGGGAAACAGTCTTTCAGACAAAGAAGTATATATTGCAAGAGACTGGGCATATGTTGATGAGATCCCAAGTCTAGACCAACAGAGCAATATAGAAGAATTAGTCAAAATTAGTCTGAAATAGAATCTAGTCACTCTATCAATCAAAATGACATTCTCTTTTGGCCCTTCACACAAACACAAATAAACCAATTCTAAATTAATCATATACCTATATCTGGAAAAGTAGGCTGGATACTCTTTATTTTATGATATTGATTCTCAAGATACGCAATAAGGACTCTGGACTTTGAGTTATTTCACCCATACTTGAATCCCCACAATTATTAGCTCTAGTACAAAAAAAAATATATTTAATTCACTAAATGAACCAAGGAATGAATGATTTGGGTTGAAAACTGACATATTTTTACATACTTTCAGAGGAAATGAATCCACTTTGGTACAGGGTGGAAGTGTTGGACTGTCCAAGGATCCTTGGGACAGTGATGTTCAAACTTGGTTGTAAGAGAAAACCCAGAGGGAGCATTTTAAAATTACAGAGATCCTTGCCCCTGATCCTAACCTTGTGTGTCTAAGGTGGGGAGTAAAATACTTCTTCTGGACAATTCTGATTATCAGACTAGGGACTCACTGTCTCAACCAGAATCCTGAGAAATCTTCCAGACCTAGAGTAGGATAGCTAAATGGTCATCTCAACAGAGAAAGTGTATTTCAAATACTTAGGAGCAGTGATAAATAACTAGTACCCATGCCTAGAGAATGGGTATGAGTACTCTATTAGTCACCCTAAGCTTATCTGGTAAATGCATGTAAAACAATGATGAATGATGTCACTGAATCATTAGTAGGGCAGGCTTTTCTCTGTTGATTCCTCTTGCCAAGTTAATAAATGGAAACTGAGACTCATTAGGGTAATTAGAAGCCAGACTGGCAACTGAGCCAAGTCTTTCCCAAGATTCCTTAATCAGGAAGGAATGAAAAGTGCCAGTATGGAAGGAGACATCAAGGAAGACAGCAAGGAAGTCAGGAGCTTCAGACATCATGTCTGTACTGAGTAGCAGAGCAGGAGTGGAAGAGGCTGTGTGGGTCTGTGCGCATGTAGCATCTCACAAATGAAAGGCAAGGCTGGGCATGAGGCATCTCAGGAACATCTCAAGCTCGGAAGCTAGCAAAGGAGTGAGTGTATGGTTGCAACTTCCTTACCTTGACCCAACATGGGTTCCAGTGTCCCTCCCTGACCTCAGGATGCTAGTGTGCCATGCTCAGTCAGCAGAAGTCCAGCCAACTGGAAAGAATTCATATACTGGGGGAAAGAGAGTCAACATCCACTAGAGAAGTGCTCGATCAGCTGATGAGCTTAGCTCAGAACCACAGATAGATCAGGTAATCCCATTAACTCTCATTTCTAAAGACCTCTTGGAAAATGACAGCTTAGAAATATAGCCAGGGAGGCTCTGGCTGGTGTGGCTCAGTGAACTGAGTGCCGGCCTGCTAACCAAAGGGTCGCTGGTTCAATTCTCAGTGAGAGCACATGCCTAGGTTGCAGGCCAGGTCCCCAGTAGGAAGGTGGCTTGTGAGAGGCAACCACACATTGGTGTTTTGATCCTTCTCTCCTTCCTTTCCCTTCTCTCTAAAAATAAATAAATAAAAGCTTTTAAAAAGAGAGAGATAGCCAGGAAAAGGTCTCTGGTTGTTAACAATGATGCCTGTAGAGATGCCCAATCCAAACAGAATTGGAAGGCAGGCTGCAGTATAAGCAGGGTAGCAAGGGTACCTGGGAAAGACAGCTGACTTGGGTCCTAGTTGAGTTTCATGGATTTTAATTCCTGCTCTTCCCTTTGCTGGCAGTGTGAACCTGGACAACTTAGTTAACTTTTTGAACCTTTTCTATCTGAAAAAGGGAATAAAAAGAATAAGTCATTGGGTTGTTATAGAGGTTAAACAAGATAATAATTATGAAGTCCACAACTAAGTGTTTCCTTTCTCTTAGCTCAGATTCATGATCAGAGGGTATTCACCATCTGCTGGGAGCATGCCTACATTGCAAGGTCGCTGTTTTGAATAGGTAAATAAATGACATCTGAATGCTCAGTTACCACCTCACAGGGTAACAAAAATTAGAGTTCTATTCTCCACTCATTCTTCTGGAATGAAGAGCGACACTAAGGAAGTGGCTTCATTGAGGTCAGCTGATCAACTCTTTTTGGCTTGAGTTTGGCCATTCGCTCTCCAGGACACGTGCCAAAACATGTGAACCCAGTCATCCGTAGTCCCATAAATTGATAGCTAATTTGTGTCAACTGTGTCAACAAGTTCAGGAAAAGACAGCAAGGCTGGTTCTTTCAGCACATGTAGTCTTTCTGGCAGCTAATTTTACAAGCTAAATTGAATCATCAGCACCCAATTAAATTCCTCCCGCATCATGGCACAAAATGCTCATTTTTATTTTCTTGATGAAAGAGAAGTGGGGGAGGAGGGGACAGCCATCACATTCTCATCCATGTCTTTCCTTGAATTAGAATATGTCTCACCCTTGAATTCATCCAGTTTCCCAAGTCTAGTGAAGTAAGGAAATGTTATAATTATCTTCTGGTCCCCTACATATTTATCTCCTTTGCTATAATTGCTGTTACTCATTAAACTCCCACTGACTCTATCAAGGTTAAAAAATTTATCTGCACAGATCCCAATATCCGCTGCAGTCCCCAAGCACCCATGAGCCAGCAGCTTTTGTACTGAATCTCATCCAGAGAGTGGGTTTATCATTTCTGGATGAGACCTGCCAATGAAATATTAACATCTCTGCAGTCTCTAGAGCCACCACCAAAAATCAACTGTTCTGTCTAGCTGGGACAAAATGGATAGTTCTTCATTCTAGAAGGAGGTTGCCAAGTAATAAGCCATACCACCAAGCTGCAGCATCCAAAGTCCTACGGCTGGCGCGGCTGGTTGCTCGTCTCGAACCTGCTCGATATTCGCATATACCAGATAGACAATAAAGACAAGTTGAGAGCACCCCAGCCCACACCAGATCCAACCTCATTTCTGTCTGGATTCGGATTCTTGGCCACAGGTCCTGTTTACAACTTCAGTCTTGCCTTTAGGCTTGATGTTCAGATGGGAGTGCTCTAGACCTATGTGAAGCTCTTCTCTCAAAGACCGCCGCTCAGCATTACACTTCCAGCTTTCCCAGTCTGGTCTACCTCACGGATGGTCTCAGTCCAGATTCCCCTGAATCTGACCCCAAGACAGAGACATGGGTACGAGATCACCTCAGAAAGCTCTGTGAGGGAGGGGAGGAAATGCAAGGGAAAGGGTGCGTTAATGAACAGGTTACTGTTGTGAACGACTTGTACTCAGTTCCACCAGGCATTGCTCAAGAGACTGTGTGGAGTCAACCTAGAGTTGTTCCACAGATGAGTGAAGAAGCTGGCGAAGCCAGCTGCAGACTTCCTTCTCTCATCACTGGTTGAGGGCCCCTTCTGCAGCGTGACCTCCCTGGGGCTTCCAGCTTGTCCTACGGGGAGACCATATTCCACACCCAGAGAAAACCTGCAGACAGGAAAGCTCAGGAGACCACATGCTCTCTGTTGATCTCCCAGTAGACTGACGGGATATAGCCAGGAATCAACAGTTTGCAATAAGGACATTATCCCAGCTCAAAATAAGCAGAACCTTATCGGCCACCAGCTGAAGGGGTCAAACACCAATTGAAGACAATCTGATGGTGATTTCATTTCCTTCCAAGAACATCTCAGGCAAGAGTAACATAGATGAACATACTGAACCAAATAAATGTGCCACAAAGTCACAGCTGTTGGAGTTTGTCTATTGCAGGTACAGAAAGTAGTGGTTTGAGGAACTTCTGTTAAATGTGAAGCCATGCACGAAACTTGTCTGCATTGTTTACTCTGCATGTTGGCAATAGCCTAAGTTGTTGTATTTAATTCTCACAATGATTCTGTGAAATGGGCATTTGTATTCTTGTTTTACAGATTAAAGTGCTAAAGTTTGGAGAAATTAAGTCATTTACCACAAATCACACTGTAAGTCATGAAACTGGGGCTAAGGCTCCCCAAAGCCCCCCTCTTTTTGCTGGGCCACATGCATCTAGCTCCCCTCAAGGCAAGACTGCCTTCTGGGGAGGTAGGACGGACGGTCCGCTCATCACAACACCAACCGCTACCACACATGCTAAATATCTCCATTTCTAGACTGTAACTGATGCCTAAAATTTCACGGTCATTGATTCATTCATTTAGGATAAGCATAAAAGGACCACATCATTCCCTGGGAAATATGGCAAATAAATCCATTAGCCTCTGAGCTAATCTAGCGTAAGGACCTTACGAATCACAATTTTATCTCCAGTACCTAGCTCAGAGCGTGGTGGGTTAAAAGGTCCTTAGTATTTATCCATTGAATAAATGAGTAAACCTCAGTGTGAATAAATTTAGGAAATAAATATGTGAAGGGTATAAAGGCTAAATATAAAAAAGTAAGCAATGCAGGCAAAGAGAACTTAGAATTTTCCTCATTTCTCATACATACTATTAATCCAGAATCTGTATATAGACTTTCCTTTTGTTTCCTTGACCAATATAGCTGGCACTTAAGGCTGCCGGCTACTTTCCCAAAATCTTCCTGCTTATGTCCAGCTTTTGAGGTTTCAGTAGGGCCCTAGATTCCCCTCCAGACTGAATATTTGGAAGGTATCAGCCTTATCTGTCTTGTATTCCACCATATACTCATTTTCTATTTAGCAGTGGCTCAAACCCAAAACACAGTGAGATGCCCAGGTAGAGTCCTCCACACTGAGTGCTGATCTTCGCTCTACAGAACATCTGAGATGGTCCGGTCATGTTCAGTTGCTGTTTGTTCCGGACAATATGTCATAAGGACTATATGTCATAAAGGCTACATGACAAGAAAGATATCAATCCTACTCTTAACTCCACATTGTAGAAAAAGGGTTTCTGTGGTCTCTCTAAACCTGGATGAAGGTATTGTTCTTCAATATGAACTTGAAGGTTTCATTGCTTTCTTCCAGGGAGTCTTTGAGGGATATTATAGGGACAGCATGACGATGATAAAATGTCCTAAGTTCCTGTTAAAGAAAAAAATTACTCATGGCTCTTGTTAGACATTATTCAAGACTATCACAATAGGTATAGGGACTACTGCAATGGGGCTTTGCAGTAGAAGAGAGATTGGGCTAAACTGTCTGAATAACAACAAGAAAAAGTGCAAATTTATAGCTAAAGAGTAAGGTTCTGTGGGAGAGGGCCAGTGGATAGAAAATTACCAAGAGAAAAGCTTAGAGGTAAGGGGGGATTCTGGCTAAACCAACCTAACAGGATTCTTGCTGAAGGCAGGCCTGGGTGATGAGGTGAATAGCAGCGCATGGGAAATTTACTTAGATATTAAGGATGATCAGATATTGAGGGTAGGGGTTCTGGCTAAGCTTACTTAACAGGGTTCTTCTAAAATTGGGCTGAGGACAGGCCTACAGATGAGGCCAAGTTGAGAAAGAATTCACAGGAGCCTACTAGGGTTCAGTCAAGGAGAGAATCTGTGTCATTCCTACCTACCAGATGTGTCTCTGTCTCTTCTAGATTAGCAAAAAGCCTCAGGAGCCCCAAACTGCTAGGGTGAATTCCAAACCATGACGAATGTATCAGGTTGTTTTATTCTAGCCCCAAAGGTTGTATGAGTCATTATAATTCTCTATCACCGCTACGAACTGTACAGTCAATTTTACAAATTAAGAAACTGAAACAGCAAATGGCAAAGTAGAGATTTAAACCTGGCAATTGAGATTCTGAATTAGCACTTTTCTACTACATCAACTGTTAGGAGTGTTTGAGGGTAATTTTTTTAAAGGTAAAATCATGACTCTGTGCAAATATAAGTACAAAAGAATATATCAAAAATAGCTTTAATCTAAACAATGAGAAAACCACGAAGATGTTATAACTCATTCAAAGGAGAAGGTGAAAGACACATATATAAGCATTCAGGAGTGTCCAAGTACATTTTCTAACAGATGCCACACTGACCTCTTCCACAGGAAAGAAATCAAAGGCATCTTCACTGGACAAAACCTATTCTATCTAAACAGAATTACAAAATAATCAGGCAATAAAAGGCAGAGGTCCCTATACAATCAGATAAGCCCGGATAGATCCTCAGACAAGGCATGGATCCCATCAAAAGAATTCCAAGGAATTTCTGGCTCATTTCAAAGTCTTTCACAATGGTTCCTGTAGGTAGCATGACATGAAATGAGATGCTTGAAGGGCTCAGCCAAAAGGACAATCTGCCCAGAAGCCCTTCTAGCCATTTTCCTAATCTGTTTTGTTTTGTACACTGCTTGAAAGTGAAAATCAGAATCCCATCCCAGGGTCCAGTTCAGGGAACTCTGCTGAAGTGAGGAAGGGATGCTGTGGAGACATCCAGAAACCACAGGAAACTCAAGCTGCAGCAATTTTTTAGCAGAGCAAAATCACAGCACCCAGCTTCCCTACTCTCAAAGAGCCATTGCCAAGGGCTAATCGTTCAGATAGGAAAGAAATAAACAACCTCACCAGGCAACCTGGCTTGCTGGTGACCTCTCACAGAAGCAGCACTCAAAGAGGGAAAACTAAGTTAAAGCAATTTTGAATATGAGTCAAGAATTCTGTACACTTTCCCTTCTCTGTACATTTAAATGTGTACACCAAAACCAAACATTAAATAAGACATGCAAAGTGTTCTCGGTGAAGTAGGCATGGTGGTGGACACTGCAGGAGGGGTGGGGACTGTTTGGGATCTAGCTACACATTTGACAACACGGAGCAAAAGGACACAGTGCTCATCTGTGGATGAGGTTGTATAAGCACATTTTAGGGGACATTTAAAGGACAGCAAGAACAAGAAAGCCTACCATGGCATCAGGGAAGACTCAAGGCAGGAAGAGGTGGACACCAGAGCTGGTTATTGAAGAACAAGCAAGAGTTAACCAGGCCAAGGTGGCAGGGAGGTTGGGGTGGGGAAGCTACCTAGGGAAATGCTACCACAGCTACAAATACCATTGAGTTACATACCGTGGTGACTCCATGGAATCTCCCTGGGCCCTGATGTCCTGATTCAAGAAAACTAGCCTGCTTCTCTTTCCTCCCCAATTCTTCATACAGACAATCACCTGAATCCTCTGTACTACAGAGGCTGCAGCAACTACACCGGTTAGCAGGGGATTCATGGTACGCCCCCAGCATGAATATAGCAGCCACTGGGACAGAAGAGGGTCCTGGGAAATAATCCACCCTAACTCAGAAAGAGTCAGAGAGGTAACCAGGTCAATGGAGCAGAGAGGGAGAGGGAGGCTGCTGTGGGTGTAAATACTGGGTCCAGGGTCTAGCACTTAGTAAGCTTCCCATAATGGCGAGCTATGAGGCTCTCCAACTTGCTGCCCCTCTGAGTACATCTGGAAAATGCATCCTATTTTATTCAGTATCTATTGGGGCAATCATGGCATTGGATACCAACCATTTATTTGGGAGATTTTATCATCTGCACTACACAATCAAAGAAGAGAAAAGACTCTCATTAATAAGACTAAGTCTTTCATGTAAAATGTTATTTTTATCTATTCAGAAGGTCACCAGTTCACAGTGTTCATTTTGGTATTGTTTTGTACAAGCCTCCAATAATAAAATGCTTTCCAAAACAACACTTCTCTAAGTCTCCCAGTATACATATAGGACTCTTATAATTTTCAACAAATAATCACATTGTTGATACATCCTAAATGTAATTGTAAACACTCGGTAGGGCCATTTAACTTCAATGACACGTGATCAAGGAAAATCAGACAGACTGATGGGCCCCTGCAAGAGCAACTGGAAGTTATAAAATGGGAAAGCCTTTGCCTGCCAATTAAACAGGATCAGTGGAGTAGTCCACTTGGAGCCTGGTGGTCAGAAAGAAAGCTCATAGACTCAGACAACAGCATGACGGCGATTACCAGAGAGGAAGTGGGGTGTGGGGAGGTAGTAGAGGGTAAAGGGGGGACAGTGATGGAAGGAGGCATGACTTAGGGTGGTGAACACACAATACAATATCCAGTTGAGGTACCATAGAATTGTATACCTGAAACCTATATAACTTTATTGACCAATGTCACTCCCATCAATTCAAGAAAAAAAGAAAAATTACAAAACAAAAAGAAAAGACAGACTATGGAATCCACCTCAGACACCAGATCTTAACCTCTGCCCTGCTTTCAGTGACATGGGGATTGTGTTGAACCCCTCTGAAGACAAATGTGAGAATTCACTTAACTGAGGGGATGAATGGAAGAGACTCAGGCACTCTTTGCTCTGTTCCTTCACAGGCATTAGGAGTCACTGAGCTGCTTTCTTCTGCAGAATCAGTGCAGTGAGGAGTCTCTCCATGAAAGCTTTGTTCTCCAGCAGATAATTGAGGACTCCAAGTGCAAACTGAAGAGACTTTTCTCTGTACGTACATAGTTATTTTATTTTAAGTCTGCTCACAGGAGGATTTTGTACATTAGATCTGTGGCAAGAGGGCTCAGACATGAGTGAGGATGCAGAGAGTTCTCTCCAAAAGTGTGTTCCTACGCACACTTATTTCTCAGCACTCTATTTGGAGTCCATTTTGGAAATTTCCACTATGCCTCCTGGAATCTATTTTGCCACAGGGGGGAAAAATAAAGCATACCTTATTTGAGATGATGGTGTACAATTATTTTTTAAAATTGAACAGACTCCAGAGATGAGCATAACAACAACCAAAAAAAAGCAATCTTCAAACAAAAAGTTCAGACACCCCCTGCTGGCATATGTACTGATCCATACAGACACACACCTCCACACACCACACACACCTGCGGCCTGGGCACCAGGGTTTGATAGTCGGCCCACAAGTGACAGTTTTTAAGAGTGGGCATGTGTGTGTTTCACTTTTGTAAAATGGTGATGCAGATGAGCTAGCAAAAGGGTGTTTGGAGAAAAAATAAATAAAAAAGAAGAGATGATTCTTACCCCATCTATATTTAAAAGTAAATCCCTAGGCAAAATGACTCTGCTCTTCAAGGATGTTTTTCTATCAAAGAACATTCTGAGATCCATGACAGGTTTCACTGTGCAATCCCAAATAGATCAATTAACTATTTTGCTAGAAATTTATAGTCAGCTTTCTTCTAATACTTAGGGGTTTATGTCCCTGCTAATAAACTTTGAAAATCAGCTTTAAAATACCAAGTGTTCTCAAACTGACAACTCCCTTCAAATTCACCCATCCAAGCCCCTCATTTTACAAATGAGGAACCAAACTCTTGTCAGGATATAAGTGACAGAAACCCCCAGGGAAGAATGGCTTAAAAGCAAAACAGAAACTTTTATGCAAGGAAGCAGTCCAGGGATAGTGTAAGCTTCCAACATCGTTAAATCACAGTGCTTAAGCATCGTCATCAAGCCAAGATCTCTCTCAATCCCTCATTCTATTTGTCTCTGTATTGCCTTAGTTTAGACAGACTCCCTCTCTGGAGAAATCAGAGAGGTCCTGGATGGCATGTCCTCCAGTTACATCTAGAAAGCTTAGGACTTCAACAGGAAGAAAGCTGTCTTCCCCAGAATTCCAGCAAAAGCCCAAGAGCTTACACTCCTTGGCCAACTTGTGACATATATCCATGTTCTCATGTACATGAAGCGGATGGAACACACAGGTATCTAGACCTCACCACATGACCACCCCAAAACTGTAGGCCAAAGAGGAGAAATCACCAAAGGAAAGTAAGGCTACTTTCACCCTGAGAAGACAGATGATGAGTAGATACTAGGTAAAATTGACAGATGTTTATTGTAGGCATTGAGAATGGCTGCGACCTACCAAAAATCACATACTATGAATGAAAAACAGATCTTCTGCATCATCCTGCATTGACTTTTGACCCACTAGGGTCAGAGGAAACATTATTAAGAGGAACCAGAAAATGACTTGGTTTTGAATCAGCTGATTCCTATCAGGTTACCTGAACAGCATACAACTACACGTTGTTGACTGAGAAAATATACAATGACAAGAGCTGCTATGAATTCAGCAATGCCTTTCACATAATTATTCATCACAAGGGCATCTACATACATTTGCAAAATGGCCGTTCAAGTATGTGCCAGACATCCTAATTAGTCTGCAGGCAATTCTTGCCCACATGGATTCACAGATCCTTTGTAGTAACTATGAAACACCTCGCTGGGTCCACTGCTCAGAGAATGATTCAGAGTTGTCTAAACCTAGCCTAGCTTGAAAGGGAAGTGTTGTCTCTGGCAAAACTCAAGTAACAATCGCTCTCAAAGACTCCTCCAGGGAGGAGATGGAACTTGAGTGCTGCGGGAAGAGCACTATGGCAGCATTGAGAGGGGATAAAGCCCCCTTTCTTTGATGGGAGTAGCAGGGTGAGAGCACATCAGGAGACCAGCCTGGGTGGAGGAGAGATGTGGGCTGGGAGGCAGCGGTGGGCCAGATTTTGGAGAGCCAGAAAATCAGCTTCTGGCTTCTATTTCTATATAACTCCTGAACATATACCTTGATTTCAGCCCTCAATATGGGGTGATTAGAGAGTCTTAAATTTGCAAGCATTGTAATGAACTGAGTGATAAGCCACCAAGGAAATCTTTAACTCTGTTAGGACACCAGTTCTTCTGATCTGTATTGTTTAGGGAATTACAATACATTAATTTCAGGGTGTCAGTCTTAAATCAAAGATGAACCATTTAAGGTTCCACTGAATCTCCACTGTGTGATAAGCAGGGAAATAGCCCTGTTCCCATTTCCCATGAAAAGGGAGATGGAGGATCTGAGTTGGAAATGCCACTCAGAGCTGCAGAAACTTGTAGTCCTACCCTTATTCTGCTGAGGGAACCTTCCTGGGATTGTGTAATTAAGTTAATAATAATGGGTGATTTCATCAGGTCTTCAAATTGTTAAAACTATTCAGTGACCTCAAGGTATCGTATCATGACTCACGATAAGACGTATTTTTATCTTGCCTATTTGAATGGTCCACACTGGGATATGCATAGACTGTTGGAAAAGCCTAAGCTCTTTATCATGAGCAGAGATAAAAATTAGAAAGTGAAGTCAACCCAAAGCTGATGAAGCCAGAGACCATGCTGGATACATTGTACTGGGTTGGCCAAAAAGTAAGTTTTGTTTTTCCCATCAGATGGCTCTGGTAGTGTTTAATTGTCTTTAACTTCATTTGAAACAATTTTGTTGTATTGTGACAGCTGTCATATCAGCATGCATTTTTTAAAAACTTATCAAAATTGGTGAATTTTTGTGTAGCCATTTAATATTGAAGATAGAAAAAATATGCAACATATTTGGCATACTATGCTTTATTATTTCAAGAAAGGTAAAAATGCAACTGAAGCACACACAAAAAAGATTTTTGCAGTGTATGGAGAAGGTGCTGTGACTGATGGAACCTGTCAAAAGTGATTTTGTGCTGGAGATTTCTCCCTAGATGATGTTTCACAGTCAGGTAGAACAGCCGAAGTTGATAGAAATCAAATCATTATTTGGCTGACCCAATAACTCATTTTTCTCAGTTAACCTTCCCAAATATTCATGCTAGGTGTTATTGCCTTCATATGAACTGCATGGGGCTCAGAAAGGCAAAGCCACTTACTTAAGGACACATGGCTTGTAGTGGCCTAGTTGACTCAGTAAGAGTCAAATCAAGGTCTGGGCCCAAAGTCTATGTGCTTTCCAAAACATTATACAACTCTAACAAACCAGAACAGGGGTAGCAGGAGTGACAAAATGGTTGTATCTGTTATTGTTCCATGGTTATTAAGCTGAGAAATACCTGAAACCTGAAGTAATTAGAGACCCTTACTCTCCCCATCTCTCACTTCCTAGAATTATTTACCCAACCATAGATAATCAAGCATCAACCTATTTCCACTCAGGCAACTTTATTTTGAGCTCACCCACTGAGCCCCTAAAACATGCTGGCCATTTAATGTACTTAATCTCATTGTATTCCCATAAACACTAAATGAAGTGAATACCATTTGTCCTTCTTTAACATATGGGAAATCTGGGGAATAAGGAGATGAAATGACTTGCCCAAGGTCACACAACAAGAAAGGGGACAAAGGTAGAATTTCCACCCAAGTCTGGCTCCCAACCCAAGCTCTCCCCTGAGTAGTAGGCACATAGACATGTCAAGCAAAGAACTGGAAATACTCTTTCCTACTTAATCAATGAAAAACTTAACATTCACAGGTAAATGTATAATAAAATCAGCATTTATTTCAGTTGTCTAAGTTTTACACCAACGCTGTGTGAAAGAGAGGTGGTATTTTTAGCTTAAGGTAATAGGAATAGTGATTATCATATTGACATAGAAAATTATTTTCTGACTCCTCTGTCAGTGCTCTTTCCTTTGGGTAAGGCTGCCTCCAACTATTCTCCAGGCAGAGTAGAGGGTGACCATTGTACCTCAGGAACTGAAGGGAAAAAGAAATAAAGCTCCAGGAAGGATTCTGCCCTCCTGTACATTTAGCCCAGTCTCCCTGTCCAATCTTGCAATTTGAACAAACATTCATAGACTATTTATGATTGTCCAGGAGAGTCCCAGGTGCTAGAAATGCAATTAAACCAAACTACCTTCAGATGTCACACATCGGATGTTCAACTATGACCTACAGAAATACTTGCTGTTAGTGAAGGATATACAATACCTATGGAAGATCAAAGGAGGGATAAGGGGGAAGAAGAAAGGCACCTCAGGTAAAGAAAAAGTATGTTCAAAACATATATACATTTGAAAACTGTACCCAACCCAAATGCATCTGACACTGTATATGGTGTGGCTGAAATGAAGTTAGAAATGTTAAGCGGGAAGAGGATCCTGAAGGGTCATAAATATCATGATAAAGGACTTGAACATTATTCTGAAGGCTTGGGCAATAACAAAACAAACAAGCAAAATATAACCAAAGACCCTGAAATTGAGAACAGGCTGACGGTGACCAGAAGGGAGAGGGGAGGGAATTTCAGGGGAAAAGGGGAAGGGTTTGCAGGAACAAGTATAAAGGACACACGGACAAAAACTAAGGGGGTAGAAATGGGAGGGAGGTGGGGAGGGCTGGGGGATGGGCTGGGATGGAAGAAAACTATACTTGAAAAACAATTAAAAATAAAAAAAATTAAAAAAGAAATTTTAACCACTGAATAAATTTGAAGTTAGTTATCTTGCATACTTGGAAAGTCCACCTGTTGGCAGTGGGCAGAATGAATTGGGAAAGGATAAAGGTGAGAAAACCAGTTAGGAAGTTATAAAAACCATTCAGATATTTTTTTCTTATTGATGTGAAACTGAAGTATCTATAGGGGGAGATAGAAAGGCAGGGGCTGAGTCGAGAGATGCTCATGAGACTGAATTAAGAGGAATTCATGAAAGATTAAAAGTAGAGGTTGAAAATTCAAAAGGTCCATGATGACTGAAGTTTCTGATTTCAGTAATTGGAAAGAGCAGGCAGAAGAGAGAAATGAAGAGTATACTTGTACACATGTCAAGCTTGTAAGTCTTGGATGATGTTCAGATCTATGTAAATTCAGGTCTAGACTTCTAGAGGGAGGTCAGGGATGGAGTGTTAAGGACTGGAAATTCTTTAGTATGTAGTCAGTAACTGAAGACAAAGGCAAAGATAACACTGCCCAATGGGAGAGGGTAGGAGTGAGCAGATGGAACCCTGAGACATACCAGCACCTGAGTCCAGCAGAGATCCTTGAAATCAAGGACAGAGGGAGGTCAGGAAGGAGGAAGGGTCAACAGTGAGCTGATAGGTGATCATCTCACTTAGCACCCCAAAGTAGCCACTAAACTTTGACAAGTTACTTTACAATTGGTTCTAGTTAAATGTGAGAGAAAATAGGATGGCTTTTTTTTTTTCTTGGAGGTGGGTTACTTCTTTTAATAGAGGGAAAGTCTTTCGATTGTTTATATTAAAAACTATTCATGTCTCACCATTTAAATCAAGAAATCAGAGGTAGAAAACAAGACTCATAGTTCGAACCTACAGTATACATTTGTCTCTCTGAGCTACAGATGTTCCCTGGCATTGATTCTGTCTTTCCTGTATGCCTACTTTAAGGAGACAGTACTCAAAATATACACTGAAGCCTTATATGGTCCTGTCTAGATATGGTATTGAAGTCAAGGAAACACAGTCCAACAACAGTAAGTATTTTGAGTGTAATTTTAGTTATTACTCAAAGAGCATGAAAGGGAATCAAGTTTATATTCCACCCTGGCCTCCTTACTGCTTTTCCAACCCTTTTCCTTTCCTGTACCACAGTAGCTGCTTCAGAGCCTCACACTTACGAGGCCAAATTTCCTCTTGTACCTCCCAAAGCTTCCCAAACCCCACAGTCTGTGTTATGCACCCCCTGTCCTTCAGCCCATAAATTATCTATAGAGCCTGAACTTCCACCAGAGAGAGAGAGACAGAGACAGAGACACAGAGAGAGAGGAGCTGAATAAGCAAAGATTAGATTCCCTCAAAGTCAGCAGTGCCAAGTTCAGTAAAGGCTGGGGAATGCACATTTTAATAAACTTTGCCCAAATTCATCTAGTACTTTAAAGTTTTCCAGACACACACGTTTGTGTTCTCACATGTTCATCATATCGCTACTTCTTTGAGATTGGTGGAACTGATTTCAATATCTCTGAAAACACACACTGATACACCAAATTCCTTGTCTGATTTCACCCATTCAGTCACACCAGAATCAAACAACCTTCCGCAAGTTCTCCTGACTCTAGCACAGAAGTGCCATCCAAGCCATCTGGCTTGTTCCCAAGCACCACACGGCTCAGCCTTAGCAGACACTCCTTGACTATGCTGTGGCTGATGAGAATAAATACATGAGCACAAATCCATTTATGAAACATGACATCTTAAGTGAATTCCATTATAGGGGAAGAAAAAATAATTTTCTCTCTACTTTTCTCAGTTCTTAGCTGAGACCCTATAATAAGAGACATGTTATCAAGAGGAAGCACAAATGAAAGTTTACTAACATGTGTACCTCACGCACATGTGAGAGATACCCAGGGAAAAATTCGTAACTCAAAGAGGTGGATTAGAATTCAGGCTTAAATACCATCTTAATAGAACTTGATGAAAGTTCAGGGGAAATGGATTCATGATAATGGAGTTCCTTTCAGAGAATCTGTCTTTAGGAAGATAAAGGGAATTCAAAGAAAGCCTCTTTCTGCATTTACTGTATTTCACATGCTTACAGTTCAAAAGAGTTAATGTAATATGCCATAGTGGCATATTTTGGGGTGGCATATTCTGCTACCCTTCTCCATTCATAAGCCAAGAAACTTAAATTCACGGGAAAAGAAGATGGGGAGAAATGTACTCCATTTTCTGTTTTTGACATCAGTAGTCCCGTCACCTGCTGTGGACTTCAACCCATGATCCTGAACATCACATCATTTCTTTTAGGCTTACATTTTACAAGCCTACAATTTTTGTTAAAATCACACCAATTCATGCCTCCTGCCTGACAGACAGCTCCCTCCTGACACCATCATCTGTCAGATGCACTAAATTTGGAAGGAAATGCCAGAAACCTAGCATCCCCCTCTTCAAAGCTAATTATGTACAAATTATTCAGAAATCCCGAGTTACTGAGCAGTATTTGCTGCCCATTTTGCCCGCCCTGCACCTTTCCTGATGGCAGCGAGCAAAATTCAGTCTTCTACAGGGCAGCTCATTTCATCCTTTCCTAGCTTTCACACCATGACAATCGAGAGATAGGCAAGCAAAATAAAGAGAACTATTTTACTCATGGAAGAAAATCATTTATCTAACGTCATCTCTATCAGTGTGCTCAGATGATAAGAGAGGATAGCAACTTTGGTAACTAATTCTTCACATAGTATTTGGGCAGCTATCTGGTCTCCTCCTCCGCCAGCAAAGTCAGGGGCTGGAGCTGCAAATAAGTTTTGAAGCCCTATTTATTCCCCACATCTTAGAGCACCATCATGCCAAAATTAAAAATACTTAGTGGCACCAGGTGCACGCTAAGAATTTAAGTAGTGCTGTTAATTTACTCTAATTAATTAATTACAGTAATGTCCTGATCTACGGGGAATTGCCCTAGAAAGAGAAATGGAATGGTTAAATAAAGCTCTAACTCTGCTCCATCCCGCACCCTGGAGGCAGTATACCCCAGAAGGGCTGCTACCGAGAATCTGGGGCAAGAGAGGAGGTTGAAAGAAACCCCCAGGGAATGGACATGCCAGTGTGTCTCGGCAAGCATCGGGACGCACGGAGCGGTTGTTAGAACGCACACTCCCGGGCCCTCGCTCCCTGCCCGGTCCCGGAGTTCCTGATTGTTGCTAACAAGTTCCCAGGTGACATGGCTGCTGTCCACAGAGTGGGAGGCCGAGTATAAGCTCTGGGAGCGGCCAGACCTGGACGAAACTTAGAGCTCAGCTGGCTGACTGGGAGACCCCGTAGCAGTGTCTTACCCGCTCTAAAAGACACAGGGCTCCTCTGTGGAGGGGTGACAGCAGTGGCCCCCGGCGATGCTGTGAGGAAGAAGGGCATACAGCTGGACACAGTGTGTGGCCCTTAGCGGGTGTCACAGAGATGGGGACTGGCAGCAGAGGCAGCAGCACCAACGGTGTGTCTTTGTTGCACACTAGGCATGCGTGTCTCAGTGCAAACCCTGGAAGGGACACCCATTTTCCCTGGCAGTGTTCTCTGTGTGCCCCTGTCACTTTGCTTTTTTTTAAAAAGCCCAGTTCTTAAGTAAATACCAGCAAGACATGCAGGACACTTGACAACATATAGTAAGGACAATAACTGACAGCTAACAAGCACTTCCAAGACGCTGGGCCACAGCCCAGAGACGTACCACCTCTCCATTTCCACCTGCTAACAACTGAATGAGGTAGAAGCACCATCCTGCCTACAACATGGTAACTGAAGGGCCCCTGAGTCTCAAATAGGGTTAGTACCTTTGCCAGGGTTAACCCACCCGCAGGCGGCAGAACTAGGATTCGAGCCCACGTTGGTCTAACTCTGGAGCCCGGGTGGCAGCCGCTGTGCTGTGGGCTCACCTACGATGGTGACAGCGATGATATGTGGCATTTTCTCAGTGCTTCTCAGCTTACACAACGCCTCCCTCTCCATTGCTGAAGCTGTCCTCCCACTGCCCCAGGGGATAAGCAGGGTGGGTATTCATCCGTTCACTTTGCAGACTCAGGGAGGTAACAGGTGGTCCCACGCCTGACAGTGCGCTGTCTCCATTACACACAGACAGGCCCCGCTGCCATCCTTTCTTATGAATCTGCCCACTCAGGAAGCAGCAGCCCGCTGGTCACCAGTGTAGGTGTAAATGCGGGTCTCTGTTTCCACGCAGGGAAAGGCCATCTGGGTGGGGATCCAGCTTTGGGAGCAAAGTCCATGTGTTTGATTTCTGAGTTTTGCTACTTACTTGCTGTGTTCCCATGAAGAAATCATTTAATATTTCTGAGTAACCTTATAAAATCCCCAGCAGCTCCGTGATTATTTGTGGAGATAAGAAAAAATAGGAGAAAGAGAAATGTCAGAGAAGAAAATGAGAGATAATCCTACGAACCACCCACAACTTATACCAGTCTGAGGATCTACCCACGTGTCTTACCACAGGATGGTACTTTCTATTCCCTCAGACCAGGGGTAGATTAAAAATGGATACAATTCAGAAATATTAACAGTTAATGAGAAGAGATAGAAATAACATGTATGAAGATCTTTGGTTTACTGGACACTGATATGGGGCTTCAAATACATTTGTATATTTAATTTCATCCTTTTATAGCATTGTGAGGGGTTGGGGAGAATGAAAAGGGACAAGGGGGTCAAATCTGTGATGATGGAGGGAGACTAGACTATGGGTAGTGACCACACAATGCAATATACAGATGATGTATTACAGAACTGTATGCTTGAAACACGTGTTATTAACCATGTTACCCCAATAAATTCAATAAAAAAATAAAGTACTGTAGAAGTAGTCTAAATGTTCTGGTCTTCCAGTTGAGCTTAGAGTCAAGTTATGCAGCTAGACAAAAGCCTAGAGCTGTCTGCTTCCAGTGCCCTCTCCCTCTCCATGAGCAACCCCATAAAGTTCTGGAGAGAAAGGAGCCTGACATTCATCTCCACCAGTGATGTGCTGCTGCTGCTGCCGCTGCCTCTACCTGCTCTCAAGAGCCCCTTGGACACAGCTCTTCCCAAGTCTCCTTTCAGTAACTTTGTGTTGATGGCTTCACACCAGCCATGGTGGGGGTGTTCCCACGATGGAAATCAGCCACAAACCAGGGCTCACCCTGCCCAATGACTGCCCCATCCCCCTCCTCACCCCGTGCACCAAGAAAGCCAAGCCTTCTATTTCCTTTCAGCCAAGGTTTGTCTCCTGCTAGGCATAAAGAAGTTACAAGGTGCTAAAGCACTACTTAATATTTCTGGGAGGAAAACTAAAGTTGCTTTGATCGAAAATTGTCTTGACTTCAAAAGAGACTTTGTTCCTTTTCCTTTACTCGATGGATTGGAGTTCATTATCCCCAGTGCTCAAGCAACGCCTGAGTGTTCCGGGAATATCGTTCCATTTGCCCTCTCGGAGCCCGCAACAAGGGCTGAATATCAGAACATAAAAGCATCAGCTGTATCTTCTTCTCTGTCCCAGCCTCAGGACTCACAGAAGTGAGTCCATGAAACTGTCAAACAACAAAGACAAAGAGTGGGACTGTCACTTCATCTTCAGTATATTCCTTCCTAGGGATTGTAAAGTGCCCCTCTCTCTGGACCCATGAAGAGGTCTTTCCAATGTTGATACTGAAAGACTTCCTTCCATTCTGTGGTGGAAGCAGGAAAATTCCTCCACCAACTGCCCCTCCCTCCTCTCCGGAGGCCTCCATTTCCTTCTCACGGGGGTGATTAAAGGAATCGAGAGGCCTTTGCTTCCCCTTGCCTTTAAATTGCCCTTCACGTTCTACACACTGTGAGGTGCTCATTAGTTGCTTCTTCCCTGACATTTCTGTCTTAGACCTTCACAGTTATGATGATACAAGAGATTCTGATAACAACCTCTTTTGCAATTCCACAAGAGCGAAAAACAACCACCCTTTGTGTTGCTTGATTTGTTAAAAAAGTAAATAAAAATAGAAGCTTAAAAACAACAACAACAACAAAAAATCCTGCCTCTAGTCTGTCTCACCCTCAGGGAGAAGGCACCTTATTCTGGTAGAGATGCTTCTTGTCCTCCTGTTGCTCTTTTCAAGAATCACTTGTATTTTTCTGCTCACTACCAAGCTCTGCAGTCAGTCTGTC
Source organism: Anoura caudifer (assembly GCA_004027475.1). Lineage (NCBI taxonomy): Eukaryota > Metazoa > Chordata > Mammalia > Chiroptera > Phyllostomidae > Anoura > Anoura caudifer. The sequence continues at coordinate 204,152 of PVKU01001810.1, read as the reverse complement.
ATCTTGTAAACCTGTCATGCTGCCAAGGAGACAACTGGTCATAGCTCAAGCTCTGAGTGGCCCAGGGGGCTGCATGGCTATGAAGCACAGGAGAAATTTGACTGTAACCTACCTGAGCCAACCAGAACACCCAGGCTCCTGCAGCAGACTGGAACACTTCAGTTGTGATTAAAACCCGCGCTGGAGTTGGAGGGCTTCCTTTTATAATGAAATATGAATATAAATAAGAGATTCACTTAGGAAATAGAACCTGATTTTAATTTCCTAGTCTAACCTTTCAATCAAAACTGGCTTTTCATTAAGCAAACAAACAGGTTTGGAGCAGGACTTTTTTATGAACAGAGGGTACCACTAGAGACCATAGAAGGTAAATAGTTAAAAAATGAGAAAAACTACCCCCAAGCACACACTCACACACCCCCACAAACACACACAGAGAAAGTAGAGGTATCTTGAATCTTTTTTTTTAAATTTTAAGTCCAACAAATATACCAGTCAGACCTCTCCAGAGAAACAGAATAGGACATTGTCTATCCATCTACTGATGGAAAGGGAGGGTGGGGAGAGAGAGAGGCAGAGACAGAGAGAGAGATTTTAAGGAATTGACTCACGATTGTGGGGACTGGCAAGTCTGAAATCTATAGGGTCAGCTGACAGGCTGGAAATTTAAGCAAGAATCTACACTGAGTAGAGCAGATCAGTAGGCCAGAAACCCAGGCAGGATTTCTATGGTAGTCTTGAGTACAAATTCTTTTCTTCTTTGGTAAACCTCAGTATTTTGCTCTTAAAAGCCTCCATCAGATTAGATGAGGTCCATACATATTTTGCAAGATAATCTGCCTTACTTAAAGTCAACTGATTATAAATATTAATCACATCCACTCAATATCTTTACAGCAATATCTAGACAGGTGTTTGACCAAACTACCGCGCTCCACAGCCCAGCCAAGTTGAGACACAAAATTAACCATCACACCAAGTGTTTCTACTGTGCAACCAAAGTGAGGACCATTGACTTAGAATAAAATTATGTTGGAGGTAATTATTAGGGATTTGTGGGTGTTTAAAGATACCTTATTTTCCTGAGATATTGGAAAAGTTAGATCATTACTCACAATAAAAATTTGTTAGCCTGTCCTCCTTCCATTAAAACATACTTCCTGAGCACCTACCTTGTAGCAGACACTGCTCTGAGCACCCTGTAGATTATGCAAGTGTAATCCTGCCCTCAGAGAGTTCATTTCCTAGTAAGAAAGGACAAAAGGCAGCTGCTGTTGCCAACAGCTCTTAAGGCTATTAGGCCTTGCCTCCCTTGGTCTTCCCAGTAATGATTGCTTCTAACCATTTCATCTTGCCTGAATCCTCCTCCGATCCTTCCCTCACTGACATCAGATAAGATTATCTCCTGTCTTGTTGAAAAGATGGAGGTAAACAAAAGTAAAGTGCATTTACCCAAACACTTTCAATATCTATAGATGGGAGCCATTTATTAGGGACTCCACCTGAAGATTGATTATGCCCAGAGCAGGAATCAGTTGGGATACGGCTTCCGTGGGCTGTGATTGTGGTGTTCCCAATCAGTTATCCCAATCAATTCAGACCGCCCTTCTTATCTACAGATACATTGCCGCATAGGTGCATGGTTTGTCTCCACATGGTTTAGCAATATATGAATCATATTTCCCCAAGTGAGAGATTCCCCCAGAAAAATTTTCCCACAAATTCAGATTTAGAGTTCCTATGGGACTGAGAACTATAATTTTAAATGGCCCCTGAACCACATCCATTCATTATAATGTAGGATGATGCTGTCAAACTATTAACTGGTAGCACACAAGACATGTGTGGGATATCCTGTCATCACAACTATAGCAATAGAAGCAATGGAAAAGAGAAACCTTCAAAGAAAAAATGAATAATGGGAGCCTCATCCTGTGTCTCACGGTAGGTAAATGGACTGACAATCACTGTCTTGTTCTCTAAGACCCAGCATTTCTATGTGACTAAGTCTTTTTCTTTTACCCTCAAGGAGTAATAAAGTTATTTGTCATTGTTCCAGTCTCTTAAAATTACCTTCATAGTATTAGACCTATTGAAAGCCACAAAAAGTTGAGAAAGACTAAGTGACATGCAATTGAACTGTGGTAGTGACAATAGTGCAAATATTTATCACAGAAATTCCAAGGCCAGTAGAAAAATTCAAAGGCTTCCTTTTCATCATCCATTTGACTTTCTTTTAAAAGGTCTCCAGATCTGGATCTGTAAGTCTTGTTTCTAGTTTTTCTGCTTAGATCATCAAGCTCTCTCTATTTAAAATACTTAAGGATTAAGTTAAAACCCCTGTAACTCTTGCTCCTTTAATTCAGGAACAAGACAGAAATGCAGATTCTCAGACCTCCTGTGAATCCTAAAAAGAAATATCTCTTCCAAGAACTTCTCTTGGCTGGCTGGGCCAAAATCCACAACCAGAGTCCAACACCATTGCTAGAGGGCCTCTCACCTACTCGGTGTTTTCAGGAAAAAGCTAGACTGAAGTTTCAACCTCTTGTAGTAAGCTTCCCCTGGCCGAGTGTTCCTGGTTTCACCTTTCAACCAATGGACTGAGACCTGCCTTGTCCAATCAGAACGGCAGAATTATTTTCTCATTTGCATCTAAACTGATCAATTGGAACTACTTTATTCATTTTGTATATTGACTCATATGTGGAGTCTAATGAACAAAATAAACTAACAACAAAATAGAAACAGACTCACAGAGAACAGATTGACAGTTATCAGATGGGTGGGGGGTTGGAGACCCAGGTGAAAAAAGTAAAGGTATTAAGCAAACAAAGAAACAAAAACAAAAATAGACACAAACAATAGAAAGAAAGGAAGGTGGGGGAAGGTAAAAGAGGGTAGTAAGGGCATAGGGAAGATAAATGGTGATGGAAGGAGATCTGACTTGGGGTGGTGAACACATAATACAATATACAAATGATGTATTATAGAATTGTACACCTGAAACCTATATAATTTTATTAACCAATGTCACCCCAATAAATCAATAAAAAAGAAAAAATTACTCTATAATACTATAACAACCTGTCAGAATACACAATACTGACCAATGACGACTGCATGATTCAGACTATTAAGAACTGTAGGAATCTTATTTGCATAAAATTGGACCAATCAGGAACCTGGACGGGAGCTTTCTCTATAAAAGGCAGTTTCACCATTGTTTCTGCGGAGCACAATTTTGGTTTCCACTGGAGGCTCAATTCCCTGGTTTGCAAACTGCTCACCTGAATAAAGTTTCTCCCTCCCACCCCCTGCAACACACAGAATCCAGAAACAAATAATCAAATGTATGGTCCACAAATTGGATTTCTCAGAAAGACAAAAGTGAGTAGAGAGGAGAGGTCACAACATAAGACATGCTGGGGTAAAAATCTTGTTCACTACCATGGCTACCATAATGTGTTTAAGGGAGAAGACATAAAACATGACCGAAAGGGAAACCCAGCACTGATTTTTATTTCTGTCCAAAGACACACCAAGGTAAGAGCCCACCCCTCAGCTCCACTCTTCCCCTGGATTCCCACTCGCCATATCTGCATTGTGTCTCTCTGTCCCAATCCTCTTATTCCTGCATCACACAAGAGCAACATGGAGCAAAGAAAAGAGCACTGCACAGCGACAGAATATGACTTCTGGCTCTGGACTTGGCATTTTTTTTTTTAGCAGTGTGACTTTGGATACTTCACTTAACTTTTCTGAGAGCTTCAGTTGCCTCATTTATAAAATGAGAAAGATAACTGTCTTTCCAGATCACAGAGTTGTTTCTATCCAGGCTACAAGGGTCAAACCTCACTGCATCTACCACTACTGCTACTTCCTTGCCAGAGTCTTAGGGACTGAAGTTACCCCATCATTTGAATGAACTGTCTGCTCACTAAGGCTGATCACCCACAGAGGAGCTGAAGCTATGACCTCACAATGATTCAGAGTTTCTCATCCTTTGAATGCGTGATGAGTTATTCAAACTACTCATAACTAATAAATCCAATATAAAGTTTCCTAATCCTTTAAAGCTAAGCATCCTGCTGCAAAATATTTCTTATAAAGGAGGTTTTGCTGGTGTTAGAATGTCTCAAAAACAAAATTCTCAAGTATGTTCCTCACAAATTAATCACATAAAATGCTTGGCATCAGGAGAGACAATCCTAATTAAGTCTGGGAATAATCCATACTAATCTCTCCCCTTTGAGATTCACAATGAATATTAGCAAATTAAAGACTTTGAGAAGTAGATACCTGTGTAAGTTTAACCCAATGCTGTCCAAATACCTTTGACTAAGGAAGCCATTTGACACATTCTTACCATTGGTTCCCTGAGAAGTGGAACAAAGATAAGGATTTGAATGCAAAGAGTTTCTTAAGGAAGTGGGGAAGTGAAACAGGATGAAGAGGAAAGCCCACATAGGCTATGTGAAGGAGCAGGTTATCCCTTTGGATTCTTCTGGGAAATTCTAGGTGACGCTGCTGAACATACCTGAGTTGTCCCATATGAGAGGTAAAGAAGCTGAGGTTCCCTTCCATCACTGGCCAAAGGTCAATCCAAAGTTACAAACTCCTCAGCACCGCTGTATACCCTTGGGGAGCGAGTTCCAGGAGCCAGCAGGAGAAAGTCATTACAGTTCCTAGGGCAGCGTATGCCAAGAAGAGGTCAGTGGCTATCGTTGGCATCCCTGGCATTGGGTGACAAGGTGACATTTGCACCTGGTGGAGGTAGAAGCCCACATTTTGGAGAACAGATTTTGAGAATGAACAGAAATTCCAATGACCACAATCTTGGGGGTTCTTTTTGCCATTAGGTTGAAGGTTAAAGAGAAAAAATGTGATAAGAAAAAAGAGGGCAACCAATATGATTGCGTGAACCCTGCTTTCCCCTGGCCTCCAATGGCACCCGGTCTTATTTCTATCATGAATTTTTGCCCTTTAATTGTCTGTTTTCCTCTCACCTGGCAAACATTTAAGGAGCACCTACTATGTGCTTTGTTCTGGTCTGACAACATAAAGTACAATAGGCCAGATTCTCTATCCTATATTCCATAGTTTATGATAGAGAAAGTAAAAGAGAAAGAAGCATGTTTCCTAGCTTAGGCCAAGAAATTAGACTCATTAAGACCTCATCTCCAAGGATACTGAGTCATATTTTAGAGATTTGTGTCTTCAAAGAAACAACCAGTCTAGAAAATGACAGCACTCACCCATCTCCAGGAATGATCACTTAACAAGTAAATACTCCTGGGTCTGTACAGAAACTTAAAAATACCCCTGATATTTAAGCCTGCCAGAACAACTCAGAGGGAAGGAGATGGGGGACGTGGGGGCCGAGAGAGCCCCAAACATGAAAATGTTTCTACCAGGTGTAATGTCCACCAGTCACTTGCCAAGAAAAGATCAGTAGTGATCCACATTTTTAATGCCATCCGAACCACAAGGTGACAATGAAATTATGGGGAAAAAAACCTGGATAGTTTTCCTCGGATACAGATGATAATCAGAAACTCTTCAGTTACCCTATTTCTCCATATACACATTCTTTTAATGCAGTTAAATACTGAGGTTTGCCCAGGATAAGAACCACAGCTCGACTTCCCACCAGGCCACCTTAAGGAGAAAGTATCACCACTTTGTACCTACATAACTCAGTTTATTCAATCCTTCACTAGAAAAGATGAATGTCTCCTATGTGTCAACATAAGACAAAGTCCCTGCCTTCAAGAAGCTTATGTTCTCTTGAAAGTAACAAAGGTTGTTGGCCAATAGCCATTCAGTGTGTTAAATGCCACGATAAAGACATTTCTGGCTCAGCCTGGAGAGAACATAGGGCAGGTATCCACCTAGTCCTTAGAGGTGAGCAAAGATTTCCCAGGGTAGATATTAGGGTGCCTAGGATTTGGCTGGTCTATTTCAAAGCATGGATAGAAAATAGTTGATGGCTGCAATGAAGGCTTCGTTCAGCTGATTCACATCAGAAGGTACCTGAGATGGGCTCGTGCTCTGAGTTCAAGCAGCATGGCACTCTATCAGGATGAGTACGAGAGGGGGCCATGTGTCCCTGTAGTTGGGCTCAGGTGGGAGTGTTTGTCGTTAACTGCCAGAACTTTCCGTTGGAACAATGAGTGACTGTCCCAGTTTTTATGCCTCTTGCTCAGGAGCATCTGTGCAATGCTGTTCTGGTAACTGTCAGAACTTGACTTTCGAGAACTGTTTTAGCAAGTCTAGCAGTTTTTTTTTTCCAATTAATTAAGGTTCAGAGGCAGGGAAGATAGCCAAAAAAGGTAGAAAGGGGAAAATTGGACAAAAGAGGCAAGTCTGGAAGTCAAGAGAAACAGGAGACCCTCTGTCACATTTCTTTATCCTTTTACAAAAAGTTTCTTCTTAATGCCATGGACCTTGTTTTTCCACCTTTAAATAAATAAATAAATAAATAAATAAATTAAATAAATAAATAAAACATGAAGGAAACATTTATACACAGAAAGTGCGGAGTTAGGTTTCCAAAGGATGCGGGAACAAGTGATTTCACATAATTTTCCCAGCCAATGAATTCTCAAGGGTTCAGTGTTTGCCTGAAGCCATGACTGTTAATATACAAATGTTGAAAGAATAATTTTTAAAAAGAACTGGTGTAACCAGTGTGGCCTTCTGATATTTGTATTTGATGGCGGGCAGTTAATGTTGCCCTTTCAGGATTTTCTTTTTTGAACTTATTAAGTCTTGCATCTAAGAGGAACAAAACTGCTAAACATGTTTACAATAAAGCATGAATAAATATATAATATGTGTTAATATTTCATAGATAGCCCTTCAGATCTGCTAGAATGAGCATGAGAGGTGCCAGGTTCTGCTAGCTGAAATAAAAGACTCACAAGTGTTTTGATATTTTCAGAAGAAAGACATTCTCTACTCAAGCTGTTGTTTCTAAAGCTGTGAATAACCCACAAATACAATGAGACTTACTAATGACACAATTTTTAAGCAAAGAAGGTAGTAAGAAATTCTCACAATTCATTTGCTTGGCCAATGTTAATTTTTGTGTTAGAAGAGGTTAGGAACCAAGATGTGTTCTTGAGAAAAACCACTTTTTCTTTCTGTGCCAGGGGCCTCCATGTTCTCACCTGAGCCACAAGGACATTTAGGGATCCTGGGGCGTGGGGTGAAATTCTTTAACATTTCAACACTCTGTGTTCAGCTCTTGTGCTAGGTAGCTGCATGGAGGTGGTTTCAGCTTGGGACCTCCCGGCTTAATTTCACGGACAAGTTTATTGGCACATTGGAGTTTTCCCCACTTCACAACATTCGAACTCCTATCTGAGGGCTGAAAACGGTGACACAGGGAGGAGAAAAATGGGAACAGAAAAACGTAACCAATTTCTCATGAACAAGATCAGTGCTTCTAAGACCAGGGATCTATGCATTCTTGGGTATTTGAGAAAGAAAGCCTCCAGTTTTATTGTTTATAACAGAATCATTGAGAAGGAAGATGGGTCACAATAAAAAGAGATGGCTGAGGAATGAAGAAAACCTGACCAGCAGGGCTTCCAACCTTTGCAAGTAGACCCCGCTGTGATTCCCAGGCTGATGACCCCTGATGAACACACTGACACTAAGTGGTCTGGGAGGAGTCACTGGAAAGGCATCCGTCAATCCAAGGCACCTCGCATACACTACAGGTAATACCCAAAAACTATTTGGAAATTTTAAACCATAAATATTACACCTACTAAGCAGCAGGTTTATAGGGATAAACTATAACCTAGACACTAATCATTAGAAAACAATTTTGGAGTGGTCAGTCAACCAATAATTATTTCCAACAATTACAAGTGAAATATTCTTTGGAAATTAAAAAGGTTTTTGTTGTGGTTATTGTTGTTGATTTTGTAGGTAGCTTTTGGGGTTAGGTTTGTTTTGTTTTTCTATTCAATGATTTCAGCACATAGTTGCCTTGCAGATGCCTAACTTTTATTAAGTTTCCAAAATGTTGCTCATTTCCTTAGCACAAAAGTCAAAATTTATACCCTAAACTTTCCAATAAAAATAATTCTTAGGTTTTCCATAGATTTCATACCCAAGAATGAATGTAAGTGGAGAGTGGTAAATTACAGGCTCTTTCTCTCTACCGAGATGATCCTGAGTGTGACAAGTCACTGCTCCTCCATCAGTTGCTCTACTCCTCCCCACCTTGGGCTGCCCCCCAAATCACCCACTCTCTGGACATCTGAAGCTCTCCTACCCTTTCCTCTGACAGCCACAACTCTGCTCACACAGCTTACTTTGTCTACATTAACATGACTGTACAATTCCATTGTTCCCATCAACACAGCTTTCTCATGAGACTCTCGCCCAGACAAATCACGTAATTGTTCATTATAGGAACTTCCTAGAACTCTTCAGAAGAAGGCATTAAACTGAAGACAACTGTCCCACCAAGGCTCCTTAAAACCTTCACCTTGTTGCTTCTGTCAATCCTAAGCTTAATTATATCGTGATTACCACATAACTCTAATCAGATCCTACATTGAAAGACCTGCCAGGTAAAGAGCACCTTTCCTATAACTCTGTAAAACTGTTTCATAAATTTTATTCAAATAACTTGCTTTGAGTTGAGCTTTCCCCAACTCATAACTTGGTAGAATGAGCACTGGACTAAAAATTAAGAGTGTTGAGTCTTGGCCTTGACCTGAACCAGTTTTTTTCTCTGTCTGGGCTTTACTTTTCTCATTCAAAAAAGGTTGAAGTTCAATTATTCAATATACATGCCATACATACATATACATATATATAAACACACACACACACGCACACACACACACACACACACACAGTGATACCTCGGTACTCACAGGCTTCAGAACTTGTCAAACCCTGTACTCATCTCATTTTGACAAAAAATGTTTCAGCACTCAGCACTTGCTCAAATTTGCCACACTTGCTAGATCTTATATGAGTCACAACACTGCTCAGCAAGAGAAAATGATACATCGTTCAGTACTTGTTGGTTGCAGCATTCATCACTAGTTCCAGAACAAAATAACGGTGAGTACGGAGGTACCACTGTGTATATATACACACATATTATGTGTGCATGTGTATGCGTGTGCATAGTATCTGCTATATATCAAGCATTGTGAGATATTCCAAGTTCTAAGTTTCCATAATTTTTGTAAACTTAAAAACTTAACAAAGGTCATGAAAAGCCAACACACTTACCACTTAGGGCCGTGGCTGGGCAATATTTTGCCTCACTACAGCATAAACTCCATATCTCTCAACATGACAATTTCAATATTTATTTACGTCTTAGAGGCGGGGAGAGGAGGGAGAAAGACAGGGAGAGAAACATAGAAACATCAATGCGAGAGATAAACACTGATCAGTCGCCTCTCGTACACACCACATCTGGAGACTGAACCCCTAACCCAGTCATGTGTCCTAACCAGGAATTGAACTGGTGACCTTTTGCTTTGCAGGACAGTACCCATCCAACTGAGCCACACTGGTCAGGGCTCACCATGAAATTTTAAAAGTCACTCCCCTCTATGGTTATAATTACAGTTAGTTCCCCTAAGTGAATTAACTTGTAGCATTTTGGTTAAGTTGTGGATACTATTTATAGAACATATAGAGCAAAAGAAAAAGAAAATTAAGACTGTCAGATCCCAGCAACCAGCAGAACATGTTTTATGCATTATTTTAATAATTTTCCTGTTAATTAGTGCTTGTTCTTATACTTTTAATGAAACAAAGAAGCTCTGAAAGTTTTAATTCCTTGCAAAAAAGTGTCTCAAGTCCTGGAGATTTGGCTGGTGGAATGCTCTTCATGAATAAAAAGCTTCCAGCATTAAGAATTTTTAACATTGCAAGTCCCTAGGGATAGAAAAAGTAGAACATTCAGACTGAATATAAAAGACAAAAATCTAGTTAGAAATTGCCCAGGAGAATCAAACAAATACAAAATGCTTATGTTCTGCTATAGAAATTCAAAAATAAATGAAATCAGCCTAAAATGACCTAGTTAGATATCTGCTCTGCTTAGAGATTGCTTGTTGCTGTGTGACCTCACAACTAATGAAGACAAGGTAGGCAGTTGATACACAGCTCCACCCTGAGTTAAGAGACAGGTTTAAATCTTTGCTCTGACACTGACTAGTGGCGTGACTTTGAAAAACACACATCCTCCCTAAATCTGTTTCCTTATTTAAGAAGTAGGAATCATAAAACTTATCCAACCTACTAAATGGGAAATGAGACAACATATTTAAAGTGCTCCAACGTTTTGAAACTTTGTTTCATTATAAGCAGACACCATGAATGACCATGCATTATTCGTATAAGCTAACAAGGCAATGTGTCAGAATCAGGTGGTGCCTAGGGAGGCTGGCGTCTTCAGGAAACCTTGTGGTTGACTCATCATCCACTTCGTACTGAACAACTGACCTGAAGCTAAGCGTTTCAGAGAGGGGAGGAAGACTGGGCAAGCTGGGGCCAAGGAAAGACAGGGGGAAGCCCATTCAAGAGTAAAACAAGCTAGTTCCTGTCCCCAGTTACATGCACATAAAGTAGCACATTGCCCCAGCTGCTGCTGGCAGCCACTTGATACCATAAGGTAAAGCAAAGACAGTAGATGAAGCACAGAAAGAACCAGGATATCTGGAATTTTTAAGGAAGCTGTGCACCTGAACGCCACGAAATCAACCAGTCCTGAGACCTGCTCTGCCTCTACATGACCAGATACGGGCTCCATGATGTAGTGGCGGGGAGAACTGGCAGGAGAGCTACTTTCTCAGTTTAAATCTCGGCTCTTCACTAACTACCCATGTGACTGTGGTAACTTACCCTCCTCTGGATCCGATTTTCATCTTTAATATGAAAATAATAGTAGTGCTCCCCCCACAGGGTTATTATGAGGATTAAATGAGTAAATAATTTTAGGGCTCTTGGTATCTGGCATATTATAGGCATTATATAAGTATGTTTGTTAATGAATTAGAACTTATTCATTCATTCATTTATTTATTATTTTCAACAACATAGGTTAAGCTTTGTTATTTGGTCCCAAAGCAACCTAAATAGACCATTTTTCTTAGTCCTCTGCATCAACTGTTCTTAACTGGAATGTTGAAAAGCAGTGGTTTATTGAAAATAAATTATAGTAATACTAATTTAACATGTTAAACTCTGAAATTATTTTTTAATATGTGTGAATCTAATTATATATGTCACTTTATAAAATAACTATATATACATATATGTATATGTGTATGTATATACATATATATAGAGAGAGAGAAAGCAAGTTCAATACTATCTTGACATCAACACTATGCATGCACACTTTGCCACGATTAGCTATGTGATCTGGAATAAACATTTTCCCACTCTGAGTCTCAGTTTTGGGGAAGTGGAATTATACCCAATAATGCACAGGGAGTTGAGAATAACCTGGGTTTGCGATGGGAGCATGTAGCCCTCGGAGTGCCAAAGGCTGTGTGCTAATTCCGAATCTCCACCCTGAGCTCTCCAGGTACCTAACTGAGGGCCAGGTCTGCCATTCTTCCTTCATCATCCTGCTTGTGGGAAAGAGCAAGTTCCGTAAACACTGTTCTTTGTGTCAGGGATTAGCCTGATGCTCACTACACTTATTACCTCTTCTTCCATGTTTCAGCATCCCTGGCTGTTAGGTGGGACACGTGATTGAGTTTAGCCAATAGAATATGGGCAGAAATAAAGTGAGCCACTTCTAGGCTTAATTCATAAAAGCCTCTCATATTTGATACCCTATCCTCTTTCTCAATCCACCTCCAATGGAAAAGATTTTAGGGCCTAGAGAGGGTAGAGCGACAACATGGAAGGTGTGTGGGTCCATGAAACAATTAACACTGAGTAGTGACATAAACCAGACATGAACTTGTATCGTGCTAATTCCCTGAGAATGTGGGAGTTATCTGTTAAAACAGCTCACATTCCCTTAATAAGCTCAGCAAAAAAAGGGGCAGGGGGGATGTCCCTTAACAAGACACCATCGAATTCAGAAAGAAACTTAATGCTGTTCTCCACCTTACTCTTAGCAAGGACTCTGGGTGACCAGCTCGGTCACTGGACTTGCTGGGTAGCTTTCACATGAAACATGAGAGTAAAGGTGAAGTGTGCTGTCTGCCTCTGATGCGGACAAATCACAGCACTCGCAGTCACTCCAGCTCTTTAGCTGACTGTCTCTGAGGTCCAAGAAATGTGTTCTTTTTGCTTTGAAGAGGAAATGTCTTTGAGAGGGTACGGCAGTGTATTCAGGCAGTAGTCACAAAGAAAAGGGTTACTATTCTATTCCATCGTGATTGTTTTTTGCAGCAGGTGATGCCGTCTGCTGGCATGACTTCCAGAGACCCCTAAAATGTGTTTCTGAGCTCCTAACGTGAACTCAACAGTCACTATCAATCAATCACATGCCTTTCTACGAGAGGACTTGGGCTGTTATTTAGTTTTAATGACTCACCTATTCCACAAGTAAATACTCTTAATCCATTTAAAAGGGGGGGGTGTAAGTGAAATGGTACGAAGCAGAGAGATTACCATGATAGGGAAAATCATTCTAGAATAGTCTCTACCATTTGCCTTTCTAGTGGCCTCTTTAAGTAAGATAGCAAAAGCAACAGATGTTCTGCCTTTCACTCCAGCTCACACCCTCCTCTCATTTTCTTGGGTTTTGTGATAGCAGCTACATTTTGTATCATTTTTGGGGTCACTTTCATTAATATTGCCCCCAAATTCTTAGCTACATGATATTCTTAGCACAACACTGAGGGGCTCAGGAAAAAAGTAGGATTCACAAAACTTACACCAAGGTTTAGCTCTGTGTAGGACACCAGATGGTAAGTGTCCCCTAGGTAAAAACAGTACATAGCCAAAAATAGCACAAAAAGCCAAAAATTCAGATCCGACCTATATGCACCCCCACCCTAAAACCTCATCATACTCTCTTTAGCGAGAAAAGGGGGCCTATGGTAGGCCAAGTACCTTGGGATCTTTTTATTTTTATTAATTAATTAATTGAACAGACACTTACTATCCTGCACAGTCCTATACCAAGCTCACTGAAAGACACTACACTGAAAACACCATCTATTTCATTGCCATTAAAATTAAAAAGGCATTAATATTAAACATTTTTAATTTTAAAAGATGGCCTGGGAATCTAATCATCATTCATGACAATATTTCTCAGGGAAAATACATGGTGAGTTCTAAACTCCTGCCTTTTCTTTGTTTATGATATCTTCTGCATCTCTTGTTCTCAAAAGGATTTTAAGTGGCTAGTAGAAGATAAACAGAACTCAAAGCCATTTTTAAAAAGGGAAGAGCACACTAGCCGAGATAAGCCATTAAAGTGGAATCAGTTAAATTATTACTTGAACAGAAATTTTTTGGATTGCTACTAGCTGTCAGGCTTACAGCACAAAATAAGACAGAAAGTCCCAGCTCTCATGAAACTAATATCCTAGCATCTCAGAGCAAGGAAGGTGGTGGGAGTATTCAAACGGCCGAGAAGGAACACATATAAAACACCACTGTGAGTCTGAACAGCAATGGCTGCTGCAAGGGCAATACGAATTATGACGCCTGTTGAGGGTTGAACAGCACCCCCCTCAAAATACATATCCACTGGGACCTCAGAATGTGACCTTATTTGGAAACAGAGTCTTTGCAGTTATAATTAGTTAGGGTGGGCCTTGAATCCTATGACTGGTGTCCCTATAAGAAGGTCATGTGAACATACAGAGGAGACACACACAGAGGGAAGATGTCATGTGAGGATGGAGGCAGAAATTGGAGGCACACAGCCATGAACCAAGGAAGGCCAAGGATTGCCAAGAACTGTCAGAAGCTAGGAAGAGGCAAGGAAGGAGTCTTCCCCAGAACCTTCAGAGGGAGCTTGAGCTGGCTAAGACCTTGAATGAAGGCCTCTATCCTTCAGAATTGTGATGTAATCAATTGCTTTTATTCCAAGCCACCCAAGATTATGGTGCTTTGTTACAACTCTCCTTGAAAAATAATACAATGACTTAGAATGAGCAGAAGAGAAGCTAGCTAATGTAATTAGACTGGATGGATGAAGTCACCTTCCTCAAGAAGTGACATGTAAGCTGAGATCCGTGTGACACTAACATCCACACTGAGCTCCCTAGCAGACAAGGCAAAAATTGAGGCCCAATGTTTCTTCCCTGTTAAAAGCAAGCATGCATGTTAACAAACATTTTAATAATCTTACAACTGGATTTTGGAGACTAGAACCTGTTTTTAGGGTAAGAATTCTTTCTCCTAAAGACCCATTTTGCTCTCTTTTTACTCCACAGCTAATTTTTAAAAACCTAAGCCATGCAGTTGGGTGGAGAACCTCCTTCTTTTCCTGGACTTGGGGAGTATGTTTAGAGGCAACAGTACTCATTAGGGCGAAATGAAGGTGACCCCAGAACTCTGCCTGGGTCTCAACTGTCACAAAATGAAATAAACTGTGCTTCGTGCACAGTTAATTTTACATGGCTCTTATTAGGCAATATGTCATCTGCCCCTCCTAAAAATTAAATAGTTTAATACAGAAAACATTATAGGATATAAATTATAGACAATGTAAAAAATGACGTTGTGCTGCATATGGAGGAAATTTATAGCACCCAGTCATAAGGCCATTAGCAGAGAGAAAGGGAAATTAAACCACAGGGCCGAGAAGATAAAGATGGGCTCTGAGATCAGATCCTACAAGATGGAGAGTCAGTGGAGTGCGGAGAAATGCAGGAAGGCAGAACAATTACTCTTGAAGCCATAACATTGATTAAATGCACTAAAAAAATGTCAGCTATAGAACATTCTGTGAACTTTTCAGTGCGTGCTGCAGTCACGCCAAGTTAAGCCAACATAGCCAGTCCCAACTCTACATTCTGCAGAGAGCAAAAGGCTGAAAAGTGTGGAAGCTTAGAAGCCCCGCCCCCTCCACATCCCAACTTTTTCAATAGATGTGATTTTCAAACAGAGGCCCACTGAGTCCTAGTCACCAGGCCACACCTCAGGGCTGCTTCCCAGAGCAGCTTCTCTTACCCATTTCATCTACAGATAATCTGCCTATAGGTTCTTCTTTTTAAAGGGGTCTACTGTTTTGTCTTTTTTTCCTAACTTAATAGAAAACCTCTTATTTACATCCCCCAAAAGTAGAAATAAAGCCATAAAGACTTGAGCTTTACTGCCAGGAACTAAGCCTCCAAAAAGGGCCATCATTTTATTTTGTGTTAAAAAAAAAAAAAAAGACCATATATTTTTTAAGATTTTATTATTTATTTTTAAAGAGAGGAGAAGGGAGGGAGAAAGAGAGAGAGAAACATCAATGTGTGGTTACCTCTCACGTGGCCTCCACTGGGGGCCTGGTCTGCAACCCAGGCATGTGCCCTGACTGGGAATTGAACTGGTGACCCTCTGGTTCGCAGCCCATGCTCAATCCACTGAACTACACCAGCCAGGGCAAAAAAAAAAAAAAAAAAAGACCATCTTAAAATGGACTTTAAAATCTTCTATAACTTGAGCAAAACATTGCCCAGCAAGGCCAGAGAGACCCCATTGGGCAGCTAGCTGCTCAGAAGTGTCTGAAGAAGTCACTTGCCTTGGTGACTTCACCATGGCTCACTTCTGGCACCCACCTTTGAGGTCTCAGAATCTGGAGTTTGTCATGCTGCAAGAGTAGACCCAGTGATATGGGGTGCACTGACATGAATTCAAGCTAAAAGAGGCTGACGTAAAACCAGAAGGCCAAGTAATTTGTTAATATGATGAGACATAGAAATGTCATATCGACCAGAGCCCTCAAACAGATGTGCCTAAAGCCTTCTCTGTAGATAAATCCACATGAGGAAAGACTGAGGAACAATTCTCTGTACAAAATGCAGGAAAATAAACAATCAAGGGTGCTTGTGTTTCATGGCCAAGGTCCTCCCAGTGAGGAAGGCTTCAGCACAACAGCAACCCAAGATCGTTTTGGCCACCCAACCTCCTCCCCAGTGCTGGTTCAGCAGGTAGAAGAAAATGCGGAAGTGTAGATTCCGGCCTTCTTGTCATCCCACGGGCTAGCTCCGCCAGCTAGGGTTCATCAGACACAATGCTTTGACTGGATCAAGCCTCTACTGAAGTGACAGTCCCATCTGAACCAAGTAAAACAACTCCCTTTAGGGATATTTGGGGGCAGGGGGATGATCTTATGTTGCCCCTTGGGGATGAGGATGCAAGCTGAGCCTAGGGCAGCAAAGGAAGCCAATCACATTTACATATACAAATACTCCAAAATCATATTATTACTTCGTACTTCAAATTCTTCTTGCTAGGGCTCATTTCAAGCTGCCAACCTGCCCTTAGCAATTATTGCATCTTATTAAAAGGAACACTCTCTTATAATCAATTAGACACATTACCTTGAATATTCAATTTCTGCCAAGCCACAGCTGAAATAATCACTTCAGAGAATCTGTTTGTGCACATCAGACCTACAATCATTACTGAGTGCACTCTAGGCTAAGCTGCTCCCTTCTGCTCACGTATTTCCCCCACCAACATGGAACAATGCAATGATTAGGTTTCCACTTAATGACTTAGAATCACATGCTGATCTTGTTTCTCTGAGAATAAACTCAGATGAGCTTACAAAAAGTTTTGCGCTTCCTCGAAGTCTGCAGTGCCAGAGGTAGAGGTAGAATCTTAGTTTAATCTTACAGCTGGTCATCAAAGCCATAGTGTGCGTGGGTTTCACCTGTTTAACTCTCAGGGATCAACCTCCTTTCTCCAGGAGCTTCACTGGGTCTCACTGCTAACCACATGTCATGGCAATAATACTGACACCCTTGGAAAGTCTTGTTCAGTTTTCTAGCTATTGTCTCCCAGCTTCAAATCCACTGTTTTATGCTCTGTTCCAATGCTGGGTCAGGGACTCTGCAAAACACATTTGTCCTTGGTCACTGGGTTTGCGGTTATGTGTTACCAAGATGGGGTTCTGAGGAGAGACCAGAAGTTAGGAGAGAAAGAGCAGATCCCTTCCTGTTCACCTGAACATCCTGACTGTTCACCAGAAAAGAAAGCCACTCTCAGGGACATGGAACTTGGTAACTTGAGTGCAGAAGTGTTCAATTATTTTTTCTAATTACCCTAAGTTTTCTAATTATTGTAGAAAGCAGCAAAGTATGGGAGGTCTGGCAGACCCAGAGCCAGGGTTTTATGAGATCTAGGGCAGGGGTTGGCAAACTAGTTTGAGAGCCAAATATAGCCTGTCACCTGATTCTGTAAATAAAGTTTTATTGGAACACAGTCATGCTCATTCATTTCTATATTGTCAGTGGCTATGTTCACAACTACAGCAGAGTTGACTAGTTGCGACAGGGACCATTTGGTTCACAAAGCCTAAAATAGTTACTATTTAGCCCTTTGTCAGAAAAAGGGTTAAACATCCTGTGATGTAGAGAATCATTAAGCCTCACTGTACCTGTTCAGTCCTACCAGTCCCATTTTCATCCACTCCAGCTCTCACAGAAGACCTGTGGTTACACGCAAATGAGACCCCAAGACTGGGTGGAGAACCACATGGTCCGGATGGGGATGACGTAAAAAAAGAAAAGTCTGCTTGGGTTATTAACAGCAATAATGATTGCAGGAAAGGAGAAAAAGTGACTCCGAACTTTCAAAAGCCATTGCCATCTCAACCAGAGAAGAATTTCACAGCCAAGTACAAGCACTTTCATCTATTTCCCAAGTACATGTGCACAATGTGACTTTGAAGCATCAGCAGCTTTTAATCTTTCAGGCCTCTTAAAGGGGTGGATAGAAAGCAGAAACCCTCCCTGCTAACGCTCTCCCATTTACCAGAGGCAGATAAAAATCCATTTATTTTCAAGTTCTTAAAAAAAATTATGACTATACGTTCAATTTTGGGCTGGGGAATGAGTAGCGAAGGACTCAGAGAAAGCAGAATATATGATATCCAGCTGGAGGAGCCTGACATCTGTATAGCAAAATGAGATTTATACACGTCAAAAAGGGTGACTTGCAGTGTACGAAAGTAGAGTTCATGCATTCATTCTATTCAGCAAGTATCCATTAGTTTTAAGGAGAAAAGATGAACTATGTATACATTTCACAATACACATATAAATACTCTGTCCTCGAAGGAGTTACTAATCTAGTATGGAGGTGATAAATCATTAAACCAAATCATTATAATATCATTTGATGAGTGCTATAAAAAGCACATTCATTTTTTGACACATGGGAGTAAACAACTATCCTAGAAGGATTGGGAAGGATTTGCAGAAAATATATGGAAACTGTCTTAAAGATGTCTGGGAGATCGCTGGAGGAAGCATAGTCCAGGCAGAGAAAAATAACCACTAAGGTCAGGATGCTCCCTCACTCACCCCGGTGACCACAGCCTTCCCAGGGAACCCAGACAATAGAAAGAAGAATCAAGAGTTGTGTCACTCACCAACATTTAGGGACATGTACTGGCCTAATGATTTCACTGGCATAAGAACGGTAAAAGGGACCCCCAGAGTCAGGGTCTAAGTAGTCCAGTTTGACAAAAGTGTACACTGGTCACACCCTTGTCTACATTGACAAAGCGACAAATCCTTTTCTGGAGATGCCTCAGCACCAACCTCCCTTTTGTCTGTAACAATCCACATTCCACCACAAGCAATTAATTGTTAAAATTTTAATTTAAAAAATTAGGCAAACAGCCTGAAAAATGCCAATGGAGCCTAGTTTGTCCCCAAGAGGTACTGTCTTCACAGAGTCACCTCTCATCCTCTGTTCACGACATGCGCTGCTAAAGCCGTGGTTTTTCAATGTGTAGCATCAGCGTTGCCTGGGAACTTTTTAGAAGTGCAAATCCTCAGGCCACCCTCCAGACCACCTGAATCAGAAACTCGGGAGGTGGAGGCCAACAACCTGCGTGATAACAAACGCTCCAGGGGATTCCAATGCACACTGAAGTTTGAGAACCACTAGGCTAAATCATCCTAGATGCTAGTGAATATCGCTTAGAATCCCAGATGGCCTGCTTCATTAAAAATGAGAAGAAAGAAAAGAATTCTAGCTCTACTACCACTACAAATACAAAAGGGAGTATAGGCATCACTGTATGGTCTATCTAATCTATAGATTAGAAGACTGTGGAAGAGTAGCAGGTAAGACATAGAAGTAATATTGCAGCCCAGGCAACTAGATGAAAACAACCTGTCCATATTTTCAGGCAAGTGTACCTGCTTCTTAGGCTGATTCCAGCAGAGAGCATCGCAAAGACCCAGAGCTTTTCTGGGGGTTCAGTTCTGCGCTGAAAGTGAGGAAGGACAGAGAAATAAGGCCAGAAATGTTGACTGGGGCAGGATTGTGAAAGACTCAGTCCTTCTTATACATTGGGCTTTCATCCCACAGGTAATAGGAACCCACAAATGCAGTTTTTGTTGTTTAAGCAATGTAATGATGTAAGGGGTCTTGGATCTGAAAATATTATCCTAGTGGGAAGCTTGGGATAGAGAAGGCAGTATTGGAGAGAAAGATGAAGGCTTATCACTTAAGAAGGTATTTTTCTAGGTATTGAGAACCACAACCAAGGACCCCACTGAGGGCATGGAAAAGAAGAGTCAAATCACAGAGAACTTTCAGAAAGAACTTTTTGGACATGGTGCCAGACTGGATGTGACAGCACAGAGGGGGCAGTGAAGATGACTTTGATTTCTAGTTTGAGTGTGGGATGGGTAATGGTGCCACTCATCAAGGGAGGTGATACAGAGGAACAGGGTTTAGAAGAGAAAAATGAGTTCTATTTTGAACAGATAATGTTTATGAAGTCTGCGTGAACTTCCCACAGAAGTATCTAACGTCATTTAATTTCTTTGCCCATAAGGCAGAACGTATGCAGCAAACTCGCACCGTGATACGATCTTCAGTCCTCACATCAGGTCCCATGGGTTTGCAGGCGTCTACCAATCTACGCTTTGAAACAGAAGTTTAATGATCCGTAGAGTTGCTATTTCAATCCTGGTTTCTATATGTAATTTGGGTTTGCAATATGACTTAAAATTGGGCTATACTGGAAAACAGTTTACATTTTGTAAGTCTTATTTGGGGTATTATTTTCTAAGTGATATTCCTAATCAATTTCCAGATAACAGCTGACCTGGGCTGGAAATTAAGCCAATTTAGAACAAATCCATCATGCTCTCTGGCATCTCAGGGTTTTAAAGGATAAGAATTAGAAGACGTAGCCAGTTGTCTGGTAGTATGTGATGTGAATGTCATACAAATTAGCAAAGCGCTCCTTTGCCAAGTTTTAATCAATAGCGTTGAATTGAAAAGAAGGTACCAGCCATGAAAATAATGTTGTATCCTCAGTCTTTCCATATATGAAATTGTTTCCTCAAACTACTTAAAAAAACAACACCTAATCCCTGGCATCCTTAATCCCTTCCCTCTATTTACAGTGTAAAGGGGCTGGAGAAAATGTGTCCAGTGGAATAACTCAGTTTTGAGAAATGGGCCAGAGCCCAATCCAGATCAGTGCAGCCATGGGGGTTGGGAGAGTCACCTCCTGTCCCCAAGTGACTTCTTTGTTGAACCTATAATTGTGTTATAAGAAAGAGACATATGTTGGCTGTGGACCTTTCAAGGCAGGCAGTTGCACTACTTCATGTTTGCATCTGACTTGGTTAGAAAGAGTGTCTTCAAAAAGCATCCTGGCCACCCTGGGAATAATATCTAGAGTGAAATGTTTGAGGAGTAATTAGGAAGGAGAAGGTACACGTGAGAGCAAGAATGATACCATTTGCAGAGAAGCCATTTATATTGAAACAGCCTCAGAGCCACTGACCTTACTAGAGCCAGATCAAAGTCTATTCATGTTAACCTCTTAACGAACCGAAAGCTGCTGAGGGAGGAAGAAAAAAAAACATAGCCTGTTCCATTTGGGGGGAACAAATTATATAAACACATGCTACTCCCTGACTATTTGAATAGCCAGATGAAGATGCAACTGCCTGCAGAGATAATTACTTGGGCAAGAGTGTTAGAGCAAAAAAACGGCATCAGATCTTTAATAAGATAACCAGATACCTCTAAGCACTGCATTAGAGCAGCAGCAGGATTATTTTTTTCATGCCATTAGAGGAAAATGGAAAGAACTCATTGTTCTGAGCTGCAGCATCCTGGGATCAGGGAGAGAAGGGCTCAAGAGCTGCTGCCCTCAGAATCCAGTCTTTTATGTTTGAATTCTGTCCTGGGACAAAAGGTTGAGGTTGGGGAGGGCAAGAGTAAGGCCAGTGTGAGTGTGTGTGTGTGCGCGCGCGCGCGCGCGCCCGCGCAAAACTGACAGAACATCTGCTTTCCTACAGATTTGGGTAAAGTAGCAGAAGAATAGTTGACCCTGGCTAAAAATATTTTACCTTAATAATTAATATAATAATCTATCAACAAAGCCAATCATGTCAGCAACCAAATTGTGGGTTGTCAAGAAAAGCGGTAAGTGCCTAGAAAGTTGACCACAATTTCTGCACACACACCTCTGGGGCCTAGCTCGGGGCTAGGTAGGAATGGTGTGCAGAATGAGTAGCACAAGACGCATGCCCTGTAGATTGACTGACAGGTAACCTCCATTTCACCAGCAACGGCGCTCCTGCCCTGGTAATCCAAGGAGTGATCACCCAGCATGCGGGCATGACAGATCCAGATATCTATCTGATTCGTGGTCTCTGGCAGGCCAGTATGACTATGGTCACAGAGAAAGAAAGACTCCAGCTCCACCTTCACTCCCAGACTTTTAAATCAGGCATCAAAGATCCAAATCCGAAGGAACCAACTGGTTACATAAATGCATCAAAAGGGGTAGATGGAGAATGTAGTGAAGGGAGTAGCTGCCTCTGCTCAGTGCCAACCAAACGCTGTCAAATGGAAAGGCAGCCATTGCCATGTTGTGGGATCACCCAACTTCCCAGGAAAAGCTAATGCATGTGACCTTCCTGTGAAACCTCATAAGGTTTAAATTTTCATAGACATTGTGCAAGCCAAACCAAAGACTTTTCTATTCATTCTATTGAGTCCACAAGGCCATGGTCTTTGTTTCACTCCTTAACCAGGTTAGAAAGCCTTTCACTGAAGAATCAGAAATATAAAACTCCAAGTCAAAGCCTATGGGAATTGGGGCCCATTGCTCTTTGCTGGGAGTTGGGGAAAAAGCAGTGAAGGACACATTGTAGATTCCCAAAGAGGACACTCTGAGTTCCAAGAGAGAGTCAAGAGTGGAGGTAATGAAATGCTCTCTGAGCGCCTGTCATTTCCCCAAGGACCAGCCCTGGGCACACGAGTATTTTGTTGTGATAGCTCTTATTTAGGGAAACCAGTGACAACGACAACCGAAACCACTCTTGTTATCAAAGGTGTGTGTGCATGTGTGTCTGTGTAGGAGATTGGGTAGGAAAAAATTGTATTAGGACCCCTGAGGATGCTGCAAAGATCATTCTCTCCCATATCAATTCCTTTCCTGCACTTCGCACCCTCTCCATCAACTCAAAGCATGACCCTAGCCATTCTGAATGTACGGAAAGAATCAAGCTCATTAACAATTAGCATATCAATAGACTTTTTACTGTTTAAAGGAAGCTCACAGCATCTCATTATTAGGACTTAAAAGAATGGAAACTGTCAGGAACAGAATTTGGTGAATGGGATGAAAAGCGTGAAGGGCTGGCTCTGGCTGAGGGCTCTGTGCCCAGCCCCTTCGCCTAGGGCCGCCATCCTCAGCTCTTCAGAAATCCTGCGCTCTCACTGCGAAGGGGTCTGTTTATTTTTTCATATAGAATACAGCTTCAAAGGGCAGCTTTTGCTTTGGTTTTCCTTTGGGCAACATTAAAGGGGAGAACAAAGTGAATTCAGAACGATTTTTTTTTTTTTTTTTTTTTTTTTTTGCCACAGGCCACTCAGTAGACCATCTCTGTTCAGAAGCCCCAGTGGGATGCTGGTTCGCTTCTCTGCAGGCCAGTGCCACTCGTCGCAGGCGGTCTCCGCGCTGCTTCTCCACCCAGGGCTGGGTGGAAGGAGGTCCTTTCTCCAGGCCAGGCAGGCACCTGTCTCTGCAAAGCTAAGAAATGTGTGCAACATCTCTTAACAGATATTGAGAGCATGAGCTCTGTCAGGCTTCCCGGTTTCAAATCCTGGCTCTGTCTCTCCTTAGCTCTGTGATGGTGGACAAGTTTCTAAACCTCTCTGGGCCCCTGTTACGTCACCTATAAAGATAATAGTATCCACTTGTTAGGATTGCCATGAGAATGAAGATGGTGCATATGCCCAGTACAGAGTAAACACTGATTAAATGTTAGCTAGCTTTCTTTTTATTATTATTATCATATAAATCAGCACTTTAACAATATACTTCCTGCTTTGTTTTCTCACTACTTCATAGGTAAACCACGTTAGGGCAATACAAATCATGCCATCTAAGGAATTCTGATGAAGGGGTCAAAAGACCAAGGGATGGGAGTCAACATTTAAGCGAGGCAGCTGACCAGCAAGGTGACTCTGGTCAAGTCACTGTACCTTCTTGAGTCTCAGTCTGTCACCTGTGAGATGGGAATAATCTTTGCCAGTTAGCCTTACAGAGTTGTTGTCAAGATCCATGCTAGACTTACTTGGCCTTAAACCATAATATATTTTATCAGTCTTCATTATTTCTATTCTCCCCCTTTATTTCACACTCTCCCTCTCCAGCTCACACTTTCCTTTGTGCTTCTCTGCTTCTGCTACCTAAGACAAAGTGAGGATGTGTCTTATTAAAACAGAAAAGGAAGGAGAGGGGAAGAAGCACTGAATAATTACTCACTTACTATAAAAAAGTGTCATGCTTTTTTTTTGTTTTACAGAATTCTCCTTAATCTACTTTCTTATGATTTTAAAGAACGAATATGAATTGACCACTCAGAATTTGCTATGTTAAAGACGGGAGGGTTACGCTGGTGCAGATTTTCCGGAAGCTACATCAGCATGCTTCAGGCACCATTAAAAAACTTACTCCCTGTGACTCCATAATCCCACACTTGGGGATTTGTCCTGGAGTATTTTAAAACAAGAAAAACAATCATTAAAGTTGCTCATTGCAGTGTTGTATGTGATAATAAAACATTGAAAGCAACCTAAATGTCTAACCACAGGGGGATGAGCTAGTAAATTAGAGGCCATAAAATTGATGGACTATATTATAGGCATTAAAAGTAAAAGTCATGGTTCTTAGCAGTGTGAAAAGGCTTATCAAATTACATGTAAATCACGATTACTATTATGTAAAAATAAAGTAGTTTTATTAGAAGTTAGGAAGGATGGTTAAAAATTGTCAAATGTTTCTTAAAGTTTAACATTGTTTTTTGCAACCAGTAAAGTTGAAGAACTGGAAGTCTAGAAATATATAGGTTTTCCCTTGGCTGGTGTGGTTTAGTGGATTGAATGCTGGCCTGTGAACCAAAGGGTCACTGGTTTGATTCCAGGTCAGGCCACATGCCTGGGTTGTGGACCAGGTCAGTGGAGGATGTGCAAGAGGCAACCACATATTGATGTTTCTCTCCCTTTCTTTCTTCCTCTTTTCCTCTCTCTCTCTAAAAATAAATAAATAAAATCTTTAAAAAAATTTTTTTAAATACAGGCCTCAGGATTTTTTGGTCTGTGAACAAGAAGATTGAAGAAAGACAGCTATCTCCAAGAAATTATGGATTTCCTAGACCTCAGTTGTATAGGGAACATTGTTGTTCTTTAAAAAAAATATGAAGGAAAAATGGCAAACTGTTAAGATTAAATTTGCTTCAGATAGTGCTAGATAATACTAGGTATTCATTATGTCTTTTATGTATCTTCTATGAGAAATGTATCATAATAAAAAATTATGGATTTCTTAAAGCTCTTAAAGCTGGTCCAGCCCTGCAAAATGGCCAATAGCTTCCCAAAGCTATGTCTCTCCAGTGGGGTCTGGCTCACAAAATTCAAGTGCTAATTTATAATGCTTAGTAACTCCAAGAAATAGCTGCATTTTCAAAGGAATCTCAACTACGAAGATTTTCAGCCCCAAAGAATGAGATATTGATTAAAGATAGGCCATTGAAGTCAAAGCTTAGGGGGAGATAAAATAGGAGCTAACAGGTATTGAAATTCCCTTTTCTTGGTCTTTTTCTTGTCATTTTCATATTTCTCATCTCAATGACTCCTCTCAAAAACCTCAAGAGACAGGCAAAGCATCATAAATTATATTATCAGAATACTCAGAAAAGCTATGTTAACAGGCTGTCTGTCATGCATCCAGACACTCAAATTTGAATCCCACATAACATTTATACAGACAGCAAAACAACTTGGAAAACTGTATTTGGTAGTGTGCTATCTGAAGGGAAAAAAATACAAGATTATATTCACACTGCAATTACTGTGGAGTAAAAGCATTCAACTAATTATGGAAGAAATGGGAAAAAGTAAAACAGTTTTGCAAGACTGGTAAAATTAAGATTTTTTTCCTGTTCCACTACTTTTAATATTGTTTTTGTGATAAGGAGGTCAGAGCTATACTGATTGTGCCACACTACATGGTGTACCCTCACATCTTCAGGTCTGGGATGTCCTGGCATAAGCCATGATTATGTTATAAATGAAACCGAATAAATGAATAATAATAACAACAATAAGAGCTGCTATGAATTAGCCATAATTGCTTGATGATTAGAGCAGCTACGAATTAAGAAGCCAGTTGTAATTTTAATGGCCACTGTGATAATGAGCTAGATAGAAAACAGGAGCCTACAAATAGATCCATCAGGAAACGGATATCCACAGGAAGACTGAGGGCTTGTGTGGGTAGAGGTGGAAAAGTGCAAGAGCATCACACCAGCCGAAAGGATTCCAACAGAAGCATAGATCAGAGGGCATTCTCCTACAGAGTGGCTTGGGCTGAACTGTACAGGACCAAACCCAGCTAAGAAGAGCAAAAATAAGGTGTCCCACAGTCCTGGTTGATGTCCTAGTGTTTTAAGGTATAGATGATGGGATTCAGCTCTTCCAAGTGGGGAGAAGACTACAAAACTGCCCGGCAAAGTTGGTGAGCCTACAACTAGACACATAATCTTAATAAGCGGTATGTATGGGTGGGGTCTGAATTCTGTATAAAACAAACTCCAAAACTAGAAATTCCCCAGTGCATTCCATCTACAGAATTAACTCAGATGGACCTTGTGTCTCTAGACCTACAAAGATGGCTGCTTAAAATGTGAATTCTCCAAGTCCCACAGACAATAGAGGCTGCAAGGAAGTGATGTGTGCGTGTGTGCGCTCATACTGACAGTGGTGACCTTACATTAAGAATGGGGGCTACAGACACAGAAACCAGGGTTTGAGGCTATGACTTACCATCTGTACTTATTAGATAAGTATTCTCCTTCTTTGGCCTTAGTTTTCTCACCTGCAGAACAGGGACAGTCATAGATTTGACCTAAAGAAGTAGCAATGACAAATACCATATGATCTCACCTTTAACAGGAACCTAGTCAACAAAACAAACAAATAAGCAAAATATAACCAAAGACACTGAAATAGAGAACAGGCTGACAGTGACCAGAAGGGAGAGGGGAGGGAATTTCAGGGGAAAAGGGGAAGGGTTTAGAGCAACAAGTAGAAAGGACACATGGACAAAAACTAGGGGGGATGGAAATAGGAGGGAGGCGGGGAGGACTGGGGGGGTGGGCTGGGGTGGGAGTAAAAGGCAGAAAACTGTACTTGAACAACAATTACAATTAAAAAATAGTAACAAAAATGAAAATAAAAAAGTAGTAATGAGTATTAAAGGAGATGATACATAACAAGTTCTCAGCAGAAAGCTTATTACACCATGAATGTTAATGTTAGCTATGACAGCTGATATTATTAGGATAAGATTAAATGATTTTGGAATTCATACATCAATATTGTATTGGTGAACAAAAACTGTGCAGCTATTGGGGTACTGTCTTCCAACTTTCTTTTTACAGTCTAGGTACCAGATATACTCTATCTTGGATTGGGAAGTAAATGATACTAGTTAGAGACATAGGTATTCAATAAATATTTATGAGCTATAAAATAAGAATTACCAGATATACTCTGGTCTAGGTACCAGATATACTCTATCTTGGATTGGGAAGTAAATGATACTAGTTAGAGACATAGGTATTCAATAAATATTTATGAGCTATAAAATAAGAATTACTAGTAAATGAACATCTAAATATATGTTGCAATATAGCTAATTAACAATAAATACTATTGAGGGCTTACTACGTGCCAAAGCACTCTGTGTATATTATCTCAGTGAGGCAGCTGGATGAAGTAGGTACTTTTTTATCCTCATTTTATAATTAAAGAAAATTGAGACAGAGAGACTAAATAATTGATCAAGATTATGATGACGGAGTCAGGATTCAAACCATCCAGTCTCACTAAAAAGTCACTTAAGGATAGCAATCAAGAAACAGTTCAAACATATTATTTCTAAATTGTGAAAGCAACCCTATAAACAGGTATTTTTATTTCTATTTGACTCAGCTTTACAGATGTGAAAACTAGAGCTCAGTGGCAGACCAAGTTTTAGGGGAGAGGTATCCATGGGAGTATTTTATTACTAGCATTGGTTAAAACTGACCAGTGCATGTTGGAAATAAAAAGCAGGCTGATTTTATTTGCTTTCATTATTGCTTTAAGTTTTCTGCAGACCACGTACCTCCTTGTTGCCAACATGTGGCTCCTCCCCCTTATTCCCCATTCTAACCCCTACATGTACTTAGTATGCTACCGGCTTGGAAAAACTAAATGAGTAAGGTTACATAACTCTTAAGCACTAGACCCAGGATCTGAAGCTAGAGAATTTTATACGTGTGTGTGTGTGTGTGATATACATATACATATATATATACATACATATACATATATATATATATATATGCGCAAACCCATTCCACAGACTGAGCAAATCAGAATGCTCATGGGTGAGACATTTACTTACATAAATATTTTAAAGCTCAACACTTATTCTAAAGTGCAATCAAAATTAATTAGTAGAATTTTGACCCGGAATCCATTTATCTTCTAAAATAGTCTCTCGGTAAGACTCCTATTCAGAGGCCATCACAAACTGTGTATCTTCAAAGCTGTGTCCCTAAATTCTCGGCCCTGGGTTAGTTCCAGGCTCGCCCAAGACATTTGAGTACCTGGCAGTGGAGTGAGACAGCTTTGTGTACCAAGTAGTCCCTCTTGGTGAAATCTTCCCAAAGTCTTAAAAGCAAATATAAGATTTTCACACACCAAGTAGAAATAGCAAAAGTATACAAGATAGAGAGATCCTGGTCCCAGAGACAACCTAGCCCTGACTGGTGTACATGCACATCTAACTCAGTTTAACAGCAAATGCCAAAGCAGTCTAGTCTATGCTGCTGAGGCTATTTGTAGGGTACCGGGCCCAGAAATTGTCTCTGCCTTTCCCTTTATGTTCTCTCCAGATGTTGCTGAGGCAGCCTGGAAGCAAATATAATTTTTAATGACTAATTTAATTTGAGCAAAGCAACTCCTGACCACCCATCCAGGTCTTCAGAGCAGGTGGTGAGACAAGAAGATACCAGTTAGGCCAGACTTCAGAGTCATCTAGAAAGTCTTAAAAATACATTTCTTAAATTCATGGGATCCTCTTAGGCTGTGTGATTCAGAATCCTCAGAGATAGAGATTTTTTTTAAAAAGCTCCCACAACTGATTCTGATGTCCCCAGTTTGGTTCCCAGTGTGGAGTGGCTAGAAAAATGTTAGGTATCTAGGCTCCAAATAGTTCTCGCACCTAATCACCCAAATACCAGGCAAGCGTGACCTGAGACTTCCTAGTATAATCAAATGCAATGAGAAGGTCCTAGATGGGGACCCCACACTCTCAGGCAGGTCACAGGGATGGAACTCATGCAGTAGAATTGAGTCCAGAGGACTCACTGCGTGGTGGACAGATGTAGATTTTGGAGGAGGGCCAATCTGGGTTCTATTCCTACCTCAGTCACTTCACCAGCTATGAATATTTGAGCCATTAACTTAATTCTCCTTGGTCTCAATAGCTATATCTGTAAGTGAGGGAATGAAAATGCCTTCTTCATATGGCAATGATGTATTATGCCAGTCCTGGGCCTTTTAGTTTTCAAATCTACGCCTCATTTTTCCATTGGTCCAACATGTTTGAATTCTGGCTGGGTTGGCCAGTGGAAGGCCCCATGGGGGGCTGGAGGACAGAAATAAGAGAGAAGCTATGGCATCTGTCCCTTCCTCTCTGACATGGTGGCATCACAGCTGTGGCTTCTCTGTCATGGCCCTTACTCCCACCAGACAGGCCCACCTTGGTTCTAGCTCCCACTAAGAGACTCACCTCCAGTTACCTCCAGTCCAGGGGTGGAGGTAACCCTCTACTATGGCTAATCCCTGGCTTGACTCATACCCTAGATGGCCTTTTCACCTCTGCCACCACCAGTGTAACCAATTCCCTGGTTTACACTCTCTCTTAAACAGTTAAGTGGCTTCTCTCTCTGCCTCCCGCTAAATCCTTATAATGGTCCAAGTATAGGACTTGGTACCACTTATACGTAATAAATTGGAGCTGTCTCAATCAAATATATTGTAATAAACAACTACTTATTCCCCAAATGCCTCCTGCCATTGTCCTCTGTCCTCGGCAGGAGCACTCAGGGGCAAGATGGCTGACTGGAGCCGCATCTGTCTGAGCAGCCCCCCCCAAACTGGGAACAATAGTCAGCATATGTAGATAATGCTCCCTCCATGCCGGGCACAGTTTTAATTGCTTTACTTAAATTAAATCATTTAATCTTCACTACAACTTTACGAGGTAGACATTATTACTTTTGGAAATGAGGCAAAGAGAAAGAAAAAAGTGACTTGCCCAAGATCATTGCGCTAAGGGGGTAGAGCCCAGATTCAGCCCTGGGCAGTCTGGTACAAGCAGCTGTTCTCCGTAAGACCCATCCTCTACCTGCTCACGAGATGCCTCCTCAGAGCCAGGGAAAACAATGTCTTTTTCATTCTCAGAGGCCATTGCCACTCAACTCTGAGGACTCCTGTATGAAAGGGCCTCTATCTCTTACAGTTCCAGACTTACACAAAAACCAGGATGCTTTGATCAAGCATCCTTGCTCATCTGGGCCCCGCAGAAGGTCCAACACCCAGCCCAGCAGCTGCCTGGCACCCGCTGCCTTTTTCTGCTTTAATAGATGCCTCTTTGGTGGAGTGTGACTGCACAGGAATCCATAAGCCATTAGCTGGAGCTATATTAAAGCCTGTGAAAATCAATTGCTAACATTCTAATGACCTTCTTATAAATTAGTTTATCAGATTGTTTTACTCATTCACTAATTAACTGAAGGCAGAAGGGAACTAACTAATATTCATTTATTGAGTGTTTACTCTGTGCCCAGCCATCTGCCAGGAGCCCTGCATCTGACTGCTCTTTTCCTTTTCACCCTTCAAGCAGCCCTGTAAGAGTAAAGTATGATTCCCACCTTACAGAGAGGAAACCTGAGCTCAGCGCATCATTTAAACCGGTGGTCTGTCTGACTCTAATATGCCACACAGTCTCTTCTGAGCTAAGATAAAGATGCTCTCTAGCCCTGGCTGGTGTGGTTCAGTGGATTCTGCACCGGCCTGTGAACCCAAGGGCCGCTGGTTCGATTCCCAGTCAGGGCACATGCCTGGGTTGCAGGCCAGATCCCCAGCAGAGAGCATGCAAGAGGCAACCAAACATGGATATTTCTCTCCCTCCCTCCCCCTCTCACAGATCCTCCTCAGATCAAGAGTAAGTGTACTCACATGGACAGCAGGGTGGGGATGGACTGTGGGGAGGGGAGCAGGTGGGAGCAACGGGGGAAAATTGGGACAATTGTAATAGAACAATAAAAAAAGAAACCTTTAGAAGACAGTCAATCCACGTGATACATTTTAGGAGTAAAGAAAATAACCTCGCAACTGGCTAATAATATATTTCTATGATAAAAATAAAGAGCACGTTCTCTCCGAGCAGGCAGCGGCAGCGGCTCTTTCGGACACGTCCAGAAGGAAGGCTGGAGACCTTCGCGGTGAGGAGGAGGAGCTGCTCAAATATCTCTACGACCTGAAGGTGGAGCTGTCCCAGCTGACAGGCGGCGCACTTTCCAAGCTTTCTAAGATCTGAGCTGTTCGCAAATTCGTTGGCCGGATTCTCACCGTCATTCACCAGACTCAGAAAGAGAACGTCAGGAAACTCTACAAGGGCAAGAAGTACAAGCCCCTGGATGCAGCCCAAGAAAACACACACCGTTCGCCACAGGCTAAACAAGCGTGAAGAGAACTTGAAGACCAAGAAGCAGCAACGGAAGGAGAGGTTGTACCCACTGCGGAAGTACGCGGTTAAGGCCTGAGCATCGCAGGGTCAATAAAGCACAAAATGGCTTAAAAAAAAAAAAAAAAAAAAAAAACAGTAATGGTACTGTACTCAGCCTCATCTCTTCTGAACCTGACACAAATGACAATATTTAGAACCTTGAGCTGATGTTCTAATGGTCTAAGACATTTAGAGACTGTGAAGGTGCCGTTTGCACAGCCACAAACCTCCTCTAGCTCAGGACGTCAGAGCCTGCTACCCAATTGGGGAAAAAAGGAAGAGAGAAAATTTTAAATCGTTCTGCGCAAAGATTACCCTACCTTGGTGGTGGTGGTTTTATGACTGTATACATTTGACAAATCTCATTGAATGGTGCACTTAAAATTGGTGAAACTTATTGTACACAAATTATATACTTCAATAAAACTGACAAAAAAATTACTCTGTACGTGAACAAAAGTATATTCAAAGAAATTATGCGGGGAAAATTACCTTGGATGTGACATTTTTAAAATGGGGGAAATTACCATTCTAGGTAGTCTTAATGCTTTGAATGCCCCTACAAGGAGATGAAGCCAGAGCTTTTAACCATACATTTCCCAGTAACCCGGGTGTGGGGGTTTGGGGGTGGGGTTGCTTCTATATGAATTCAGCAAAGAAGAGCAGAAAACAATCTTCTGCCTCTGAAAATTTGTTTTTATAGCCTGGGATCATGACAAAATATTAATCACAACTTGGGCATGCACAGTGCTAATTTAGAAGTAGAGACACATCTTGGCAGAGTACCCACTTGGACGACCTCCAAGGCCCTATATGTCAGTAAGGCAGGTACTGCCTGCCCCTCAACAGATGAGATGCTCATGTCCAGAGAGAAGGTCACTTACTCAAGGTCACACAGATGAGAAGCCTCATGACCAGGCTTTGAGTCCTGGGACTTTGTGGTGAAACACAATGTTTTTCTTCTAAATAATTAGACACAGTGATCATATTTTTAGTCTCTGGAATTGACCACGTTTCCCCGCAGGGTCTAGCAGTACAAATTCCTGTGATAAAATAGGATTCTGCCTGCCTGAGTCTGGAGCCTTGTGCTGGTACCCCACAGAGAATGCCATATTGTTTTTGCACTGGCCTCACAGGAAGAGACGGGAGAAAATGCAGAATGTTCTTCCTTCTGCTCCTGCTGTCCTGATCCACGTGAACTGTGGTGCAGCACAGGGAAAATGAAGAGGTAGCAGTTTGCCTTAGAGCATCACATTGCCATCTGGTCTGGAGGAAATTGTTATTTAACCATTCCCATGCAGGATCGGAGGCGGCTCCAAAAAGACTTTCTGTTTTGCTTTGCCTTGAGGAGCTGGACAGCTTCAGAAGCAAATTTTACCACCTCTTTGCTTCCTGGCCCACTGATAAAGGGGTTGCTTTCTGGAATCAGACGACTAACTCCATGCATGTGCTGCACGCATGGGGGAGACATCAGGGATATCCTGGAACCTCAAGAAAGAAAAGGAGAAGAATAAAATGGTGATGCATGCGATTTCCATCTGCAGGAGTAATCCACTTGATTTCTGAAAATGGAAAACTGAAGAAACCTGGGGATAATCAAGTTCAGTCATTGAGTGTTGGGGACAATCTGCAGGGGCGATGATGGAACATTCTCTACCTCAGAATGCTGCAGTCTCCTTGCCTTCGCGTGCTAGGGCT
Organism: Anoura caudifer; assembly: GCA_004027475.1. Lineage (NCBI taxonomy): Eukaryota > Metazoa > Chordata > Mammalia > Chiroptera > Phyllostomidae > Anoura > Anoura caudifer. Next base: position 170,932 of record PVKU01001810.1, on the reverse strand, counting down.
GCCATAGCAGAGAACCACTGACTAGGTGGCTTGAACAACAAAAACTTGTTTTCTCATGGCCTCTGGAAACGAGGACTCCAAGGTTAAGTGTCAGCGAATTTGGTTTCTTCTGAAGAGTATAGTTGGCTGTCTTCTCCCTTTTCTTATCTGTGTCCAAACCTCTTCTTTTCATAAGATCCCAGTTATATTGAGTTCTAATAATCTAATTTTAACTTAATTATCTGTTTTAAAACCTTATCTCCAAATACAGTCTAAGGTACATGTGATTTGGACCTTAACACATGAGTTTGGGGAAGTGATGTGGGGGCACAATTTGGCTCTATTTCCAGTCTTTACTAGGCTCTGTTCTGTGTGGCAGAAAACTACATTTCCCAAGCTCCCTTGCCAATTGGGTCTGCCTAGGTAGAAAACACTGGAGGAAGGCTGAATGGTAGAGCGGTGGAGAAGCCAGCACATTTCTCCCTCTGCCTCAAGGACAGTAGATGAGTCTTCTCCATTATCTGAGAACCCGGTAGAAAGCTCCTCTCTCATGGTCTCCATTGCTGCTAGGCAGACCTCACCAGGGCTGTGGCTCCTGTCAGACCATCCTGGCTTCCATCTCCAAGGCTGGAAGTCTCTTTCTGCAGTTTCTAATCTCGGAGTTGCTTCAGCATCCTCTGTTGGCTTCTCAGCTCTTCTATCACCTGGCCAACCAATTCCCTGCATTAACTTCCCTCCTTGAAAGACCTAGAATGTCTTCTGTTTCACTACTAGATTCTCAAAGCTACTTCCTGATCTAAGAAAGATGATTCTAACACAAGGCAAAATAATAATAATTAATTAATAATAATAATAAAGTTCAGCCGAGAATCTTAAAACATAAAAGAATGCTACTATGTGACCATAAAGTAAACAAAAACCACACAGTCTCTGTACTTACAGAGTTTCTTTCTAGGTGAGAAAATAGACATTAATAAAGATCTTGCAAATTGCCAAATCGTATGATCCCCATACACAGAGCCAGCAGCCAACTGCCACTGAGAAAGCTTAATCTTCGAGGTCCCTGACCTTCACAGATTCTTTCCAAGGGCCTGGGAGAAAACCTGGCTATGTGTTTACATTGTCACATGTGTTTTATACTTTTCAAAAGAAACATGTTTGTGTTGTTTTTCTTAAAGAGGGTTTCTAGATTTTCAAATACTTTAAACCCAGAAGAATTTGATCTGCTCCTGCTGCAGTTATTTCAGAATAAGCAGGTAGGGACTCAGTCCATACAGAAATAGATATTGGTGTTGGATTTAAGACAAATCCATTCTTTGGAGCCTTGAATCCTGAATATTCCGATCATGTGTTGGAATCAACTCCTAGCCAGTTATTCCTATTCCTCAACATTACACCGAAGGAGCAGTATATACATGCCCTATATACATGCCATTGTTATTATGGACTTGATCTCAGACCTCCCTCTCTGCCTTAGTCCCTGTCACCATGCTTCTTTGCCAGGGCCCATTCAGCCCCCACTTTGAACGCTTGCTGGCCTCAGAATAGTGAACTGGCTGTGTTACTTCTGCTGGCTCTGTCCTAGCCCTAGCCTTCGGCTTGGAACTTGAGCTTCCTAGGGAGCCTCCCTAGGAATGGACACTGACAGCTTCTTCCCAGCCCACTGGGGCCGAAGGTCCATACTTGTCCCTGGCTTTCTGTTGCCCCGCTTAGTTATGCCCAGCACTGTGCCCACGATGGAGCAGGTCGACCCTTCGTTTCCAGCACCAGCTTGTTGGAGCAAAGCAGCAAAAGGTAAGACTTACCTGTCAGGCACAGTTAATGCCAGGACTTCCTCCCACTTCCTTACGAACTTTCTCTCTCCATCCCATCGTGGAGCCCCTGTGACACCTGCTCTCCAGGGCTCCCACCACAGACAGCTTCCCTTCAGCTCCCACTTCATGCTTCCCACTGCTGTGCCCCCACTCCTGCCAAATTCCCAGTTGTTTGTGGTCCATCTTTAGTATTATTATTCTGTGAGTAAAGTGAGAACTTGACAGCTCGATTTGCATTTTCGTGATGTTTTCTTCCTTTAAGTATGTTATGTAATAGGTAAGATTCAGGGAGAAAAATAAAGAATAATACAGTGAAGACCTATATTCCAGCATCCAGCTTAAGAAGTAAAACAGTGTAGTTACAGATCCCTACACGCTCCTTCCCTATCATACTGTCCTCCCTCCTTCCAAAGGTGACTGCCATCCTGAATTGCTTTGGTCATTCCTTCATACTTCATATATGTCCTACACACAGGCAAATGTCTTCCTAGAGCAAGTTAAAGAACACGGATAGCATTTTTACAAGGAGTAAAAAGACATCTAGTTGGTCTTCTTTTTACTCAAATGGATCTGTGGTTGGCTCATAGAGGAAGATGTTGAAGATATCAGGAAAGAAGCCCAAATATCCAATGAATGTTTCATTTAGGATACTTTACTTTATAGTCCTACAGTATCTTTTGGTTCTGTTTTTATAGTTCAATTTTATATTGATTTTTTATCTGTTCAATAAATATGGCTAACTCTCCTTTTAAAAATCTCTTTTTTCTTAAGATTTCATTTACTTACTTTTAGAGAGAGGAAGGGAGGGAGAAAGAGAGGGAGAGACACATCGATGTGTGGTTGCCTCTTGTGTGCACCCTGCTGTGAACCTGGCCTGTAACCCTGACTGGGAATCGAACTGGCAACCCTTTAGTTTGCAGGCCAGCACTCAATCCACTGAGCCATACCAGCTAGGGCTCCTTTTAAATTCTTGAACATATCTGTGACTTCTTTAAAGTTCTTGTCTGATAATTTCAAAATCAGGATAATTTTAAGTCTTTTTCTGTTGATTGTTTTTCTCTTGTCTATGGATCTGATTTTCCTATTTTCTGCTTCATATTTCCTGCATGATCAATAATTTTTAGCATATTAAACAGGGTGCACAATACATTGTAGATTCTGGGTTCTGTCATATTCTTATGAAGAATATTGATATTTGTTCCAGAAGACAGATTACTAGCTGACATTTTGACCTTATGGAGACTTAATATCATCCTTTGTTTCTGTGGATCTGTTTGGATGTTCCCTTTTATTCTAAGCCAAGCCAGTCCCTTAGATCAGAGATTGGTGGCATTTCAATGAAAAGCTCAAGGTGGTTAGCAAGTCCCACCAGCTTGGAGGGACTGAAGCCCTTAATTCTGTCCTCTCTTTAGTAGGCAGAAGTTGAGAACTCTGCCTCTATTTTCCAACCTTCTAGCTATCACTTTCTGTTAAGCCTCTTGGAATCTCCTGTGCATATGCAGCTCAGGGTCAGCCAAGGATTTGAGCTGAGTTTATACGCATATCTGGGGGCTCCCCTCTCCATTCCAAAACAGCCTCCTTCACTTTCCAGCTTATTTGGCAGCTCTGAATCCTGCCCTATAATATGTCAAGCCAGTAACACTGTGTCATTCTGGTTGAGTTCTAGTCATCTCAACACATGTGCACTAGGTGACCCAAATGGAAAAACCATAGAGATGTGCAGTTTCCTTCTTTCAAGCATTAAATACCCTCCAGTTTCTGCTTCTTTTTGTTCACGCTCAAGTGCCTTCAGACGTCTTTGGTTTTATATCTTGTCCAGAGGTTATAGTACTGTCAGTGGAAGCATCAGCTGATACAAGCTATTCCACCATTACCAGAACTGGATCAATAGTGACAGTTTTAATGATGAAAAATAAGCTTTAAAGAGTAAATCATCTGTTCTCTCTCCTTCTCGTCTAGGACATTAAGGACATATCAGAACCAGCCATTCACGGAAGTGAAATTGTTTTAGTAACCTACAAACAGTGTCACAAAAATACAGTTTGTATTTTTCCGGTAGGGAGGGACTACCTTGCAGGAAATAATATGACTCAGACACTACTTCACCAACAAACTCTCCCCAATCAAAACATCAATTCTGATAGATTATTTTTATACATCTGTTTTGTCTTCCATCTAAACTTTATGGTCATTTTAAGACATGTTCCCTAAGTAAAATACCTAGTACAATTGCACTTAGAAGCATCTAATTCCTTAAGCAAATATAATGTTGCAGTAGGCAGGAACATTTTTGTTTCTTATAGTTATGAAAATAAAGCACCACATGTTCAAATTTTCTTTTCATATGCACCTGGCTTTTCCTGCCAGGGTCAACAGTTAGACAAACATTTACAGAACTCTCTAGGAATCTGACCTCATGTCTCAGTGCATCCATCGCTCCGACCTAACACAGATTCAACTGTGAAAATCCAGCATATAATAGAGATGAAAGCAGAACTGCTCTGTTTGAAGTAAATTAGGCCCTCGAACCTTGCCCACTGACACCCACGCTCCCATAAAAAGGCTTTTAAGTTTCATTTCAGTGAAAAAGTAGGTATCTGGAGAATAAAGTCTGCAAACTGTTCCTTTAGACAAGGGGTCATCAAACCTTTTCTGCACAGGGCCAGACAGTAAATATTTTAGGCTTTGCAAACCATAGAGTTTCTACCACAAATACTAAGGTTTGCCATCATAACATGAAACAGCCCTGGATAAGTAATGAATAGATATGATTGTGTTCCAATGATTCTTTTTTTTTTTTTTATAAAAACAGTTGGTAGGCTGGATTGGGCCCTCTGGCTATAGACTGCTGATCCCTGCTTTAGCTGGGGTCACTTCCAGAAGCCAGGGCAACTTCTAGAAGCCAGCCAGCACATGGTCTTTTTGAAGCTCTGAAAGATTAGGTGCTTATACTTTCCTTCAAGAAGTTTGTGCTTTAGATTATTTTATCATTGCTGTTATTGGTTACACTTTGCCTCCACAGTCTATCAAGTAAATAGCCGTTGACATTCTCAGAATCTTTAAAGCCCCCCTGCCTACCTATAGAAAATGTTCATTAAGGAAGAGGCAGGGCACAGCTGTGATGATCGGTAAGTACCGCCATTACTAGCTGTGCACACCTGAGCAATCATCTCCACCTCTCTGAACCTCATTTCATCATCTATAAAATGGAAATCTTAAGAGCTACTAGACAGGGCTGTCATGAGGATTAAGGAACTTCAAAGTGAGTGCTGAACAAGTGTCACACCCCTTTCCCTTTTTTATTAGACACAGAGGACAGGGATGAACTTCTCAGGAAAACTGGAATAACCGGAACACAATTTTTTAAAAATGCAACTCACCTAGAAAATTACCTAGTAATTCCTCCCTAGATGTTGTGTTATTTTGGAAAACAGCAAGTCTGTCTCTACCAATGGAACATTAGGCTCAGCCTGACATAGTGGGGAAACCTCAATGTCAGGAGAAGAGTTCTTGTTCTAGCTCTGCACTCGACTTTGTGTAAATCACCTTTCTTTCATGTCGATTTCTTTAATTTCCTCAATTGTCAAAATGAAGGTGGCTAAACTAGATTGGGGGTTTCCAAACTGTCACAAAAACCATCATCTGAGGTTCTTCAATCTAAGCACATATCAGGTATTGTCTGAATAAAAAGCTCTCATAGAGAGGTAGAAAAAACTTAATGTTGCAAGTGTAGTCCTAGAATTCAAAGGCGTGAGCCACACTGAGTGCGACAACTCCTTGTGTTTTTGCCAGTCCTATCTGCCCATGTGTCAGTGAAACCACAGTTCTGCTATTTTCATGCACATCCCATAAACGAAATTGCCAATGTGACATTGTTATTCAGGGGGCACTTTATTAGTCATATTGAGTTCTCACTATGACTGGGGATATAGATTCTTTCCTTCACTGTTTGAAAATCAATTGAGGCCAGTTCCACTGTAGGCAGGCATGGTAACAATGCACATAATTAATCTGCTCTGTTTGAAGAAGTCACAATGCCCAGTGACTAGGAAACAGGTCGCTGTGATGGCGAAGCAGGTGTGAGACAGGATCGCAAGAGTGGCTGCAGTTAAGCAAATCTGTTCAGCAAATCCACAGCTGCTACTCTAGAACTGAAAGTAAATTATGGGAGACAGAAGTTGTTTTGCTTGCTCAGCATCCATTCCCATGCTTGCTGGTGCATTCCAGTTTTCCTTGGAAGGGGAGAGAGGGTGAAGCACACAGAGTTGGTGTGATTCTGGTATGGCTGACTCCACGCCCTGGATTTTGGAGAGGTCACCTGATCCTGGTCTGGCCAGTCGAGATGTATGGAGTGCCTTAGGGTTGGGTACTTAAGTCGGATAGATCCAGTAAGACTTTGTCTCATTACTTCTACTGGAACCATTGATAAAGATTATTCATTCCCTCTCTTTTGAGATAATTTAACTAATAGAATGAAAGACGTATTTGCCACCACCACACACACAAATAGCCTTTCAGAGAACAAAGCCAGCACAAAGGAAATCAGGACCAAGAAATGAGTGGCAATTTTCAGATTACTCAATACCCAAATTCAGCTGGGCCTGAAGCTAGCATACTCTAAATTGTCAATTATGGGAGTCAATAAATTTTGTTTTTCCATTAGGCCAGTATGAGTCAGATTTGTATGGTATGAAAGTGAAACAGGCTGGACTAACACAAAAATGTCTTAGGAAAGCAAATTATCACATGAGACTGTTCACACAGATACTCATGGTATCCCTTCTCTCAGCAGTTTCGACTTCTCTCATTTATTTGAGCCAAAAAACTAGGAGTCATTCTCGACTTTTCTCTCCCTATCATCTTCGGTCCAAATATGCTTACTTAGTTTCAAAGTTCCACCAATTTTACCATTTAAATAGTCTGAACCCAACTGCTTTTCTCGAACCTCATGGCCAGTGCTTCCTCGAGATCTTTCTCAAAACAGAAGTATTCCAACATCCTCCAAACAAATCTGCAAACAACATGATTACACCCAACTCCTGTTCAAGCATTGCCCACACTCTTCTTCCAGAGCAATGTTCCTAAGGTGTGAATGTCACTAAACTCCTTAAAACTCATCAGACTCTCCAATGCCCTCAGCCTCATCCAAAATTCACAGCACTATATGCAATGCTGCTTGTGCCAAAATGCCCAAACTCCACACACAGTTCCAGCCATATCTTTTAGCCACACCCCCATTCTCTCATCTCTTTTCTCTTCCTTACCATGCACACTATGCTTCTCATGCTGAACTACTTTCAGCTTTCCAAACAGAACAGACCACATCGTACCTCTTTGCTTTGTAGCATTGAACTGACCTCAACAGCAGCATTTCCAGGAAATACACCGTTATGTCTGCTGTAACAGAACTCACCGCATGTCCAGAAGTTATCAAATAGTGTGCTGCCATTCGATTCCATGGGAATTGGAATTACATTTTGTTTTGTTTTGACTCAGTCACTGCCAGGCCTAATCTCTTACGATTGTTTCCACGTTGCGGTATAGATGGTAACTCAAATGATTAAATTGAAAATAGAGAAAACAAGAAGAATTAGGATCTCTCATTTTTCTTATACCTCCTATAGCCATATTTACTGGCTAATAGCCATATTTAAGCCTTCATTTCTGGCCAAGATGGAGTAATGGCTTTATTCACCATCCTGAGACAACCAAACAATAAATATAATCTATAAACCAAGGGTTTATAAGACATTGAGTATCAGGCAACAAAGAACAATAATCCCTGAAAGACAGAAAACAAACAAGGTACACCTGATGATTGTCCAAGATTCCTGCCTCAAGAGCATTTCCGAGGACACAATGAAGGAAGAAACTAGTGGACTCACTGAGTTGAGGAGATAGAGCTGAGAGTCTGGGAAGACCAAGGCAGTTACAATTCAAAGGACAGAGTATCAGAGAGGAGAGAGCTACACAAAGATAGCAGCCCAGAGCCCTGGTGAGTGTGGCTCATTTGGTTGGAGCATCATCCCATAGGCTGAAGGGTCAAGGGTTTGATTCCTAGTTAGGGAACACACCCAGGTTGTGGGTTTGATCCCACATATGAGAAGACAACCAATTGATGTTTCTCTCTCATATCAATGTTTCTCTCTCTCTCTCTCTCTCCACCCCCCTTCCCCTCTCTGAAAGCAATCAAAAAATGTCCTTGGGTGAGGATTAAAAAAGAGAGAAAGAGCGCAACCCAGAGATCTGCAGAGGTCTTCAAAAGCATGCAGCTGAGTAGTGATCATCACCAAAAGCTAAAATAACTTTGAAAAAGAAAAACAAAGATGAAGAACTAACACTACTTGATTTTGTCTTATTATAAAACTCCAGTTAGCAAGACTGTCATATTAGCATCAAGATGAACAAATACTTCAATGGAACAAAACAGTTCAAACACAGAACCATGTACATATGAACAACTGAGGTTTTGACAAAGGTGCAAGGCAATTCAATGAAGAAAGTATATTTGCAATAAATGGTATGAAAAAAATTGGATATGTATACCTCACCCCATTCACAAAAAGCAACTCAATGTAAATGTAGTACCTAAAATCATAAGCTTAAAAAATGAAAACTATAAAACTTCTAGAACAAAACAGGAGAAAGCCTTAGTGACTTGGGTTTAAGAAAAGAGTTTTTATTTTTTTTAAGATTTTATTTGTTTATTTTTATAAAGGGAAGGAAGGGAGAAAGGGAGAGAGAGAAACGTCAATGTGTGGTTGCCTCTAGAGCACCCCCTACTGGGGACCTGGCCCACAACCCAGCCATGTGCCCTGACTGGGAATTGAACCAATGATCCTTTGGTTCAGAGTCTGGCGCTCAATCCTGACCCACACCACCCAAGGCAAAGAAAGAGTTTTTAGATACAACATCAAAAGCACAATTAATAAAAGAAAAAAATAATATATTAAGACTTTTGTTATTCCAAAGATGTGGTTAAACAAATGAAAAGAAATGCCACAAAATGGGAGAAAATATTTGCAAGCTATATTTCAGAACAGGAACTTAGATCAGAATATTTAAATGCTTTTTAAAACTCAATTATAAGAAAAAAAATGACCCATTCTTAAAAAATGGGCGAAGATATGAATAGACAGTTGACTATGGAAGATATACCAGTGGCAAATAAATACATGATACTCAACATTATTAATCATTCGGGAAATTCATATTAAAACCTCCCTGAGCTACCAGGACACACCTATCAGAGTAGCTAAAATAATTGAAATTATTACCAATTCCGAAGGATAGTGTGATTTGGAACTCTCTTACATTGCTGGTGAAAATGTAAAATGGGCAACCTCTTTGGAAAACAGTTTGGCAATATATGAAAAACTTAAACATAAAACCACTTTATGATCCACTCATCCTACCCTGAGGTATTCACCCAGGAGAAATGAAAGTACATCTCCCTACAGACACTTGCACATGAACATCCACAGCAGCTTTACCTGTAGTAGCCCAAACTGGAAATAACTCAAATCCATCAACATGGATTAAACTGTTACATCTACATCTACACAAATGAATAATCAGAAATGAGTAAGATAAACTATGAATAAATGACTTGACGTGTATAAATCTCAAAATGAGTATGCTGGGGGGAAAAGGCAGGCAAGAAAAAGAGAGTACATACTACATGATTCAATCTATACAATTCCAGAAAATGAAACATCTACAGTGGCATCAGCAGATCAGCAGCCGTCTGGGAATGGGACCAGGCGGGAGGGAGGGATTACAAAGGAGCATGAGAAACCTCTGGGGGGAGGGGAATATCCATAATCTTGATTGTGATGATGGTTTTAATTATAAATGTGAGTTGTTTGTTGGTATGTTAATCATACTTCAATAAGGCTGTCTTCAAAAATAATAACCACAATTACTTCCCTGCTTGTATCCAAGTCCCTTTGCAATGTAAGTTTGCAGCTACAAGAAGTAAAATCTATTTCTCCATTCTTTGAATCTGGAATGGCTTATAGAATGTGCTGGAAGTGATGCAGTTGCCTGTTCTGAGTCCAGGCCTTAAAAGACTAGCACATTCCCCACTGGTTAGCTCTTTTTGGCTGCTACAACTGAATACCACTGACTGGGTGGCTCAAATGACAGACATTTATTTCTCACAACTCTGGAGGCTGGGAACTCTGAGATCAAGGTGCTGGTAGATTCCGTGTCTGGTGAGAGCCCACGTCCTGGTCCACAGACAGTCATCTTGCTGTGTCCTCTCATGAGGGAAGGAGCAAAGTCACTCTCTGGGGTCTCTTATGAGCACACTAATTCCATTCATGAGGGCCTTCCCCTGACCTAATCATTAACCCTAGGCACCACCTTCTAATATGATCATACTGGGGTTAGCATTTCAATGTAGAACTTTTAAGGGGAGCAGAGACATTCAGTCTTTAGCACCCAATTCCCCTTCATGACCCTTTTGCAGCCATATGAACAAGTAAGCGTGGTAAAGAATGACAGGCACGTGGCTCAGTTGCCCCTGTCTCTGTTGACAACCCCAGAAGCAGAGTCACCTAGCTGGCCTGCGGCTAAGAAAATCAGTTGTGTGAGACCACATGACCTGCCTACTTGAGGCCAACTTAAACTTTCAACCCTCAGAATCATTCACTAAATAGACGATTGTCATGTTAAGCCACTAAGTCTGGAGTGGCTTTATATGGAGCACTATTTACAGTAACACATAAGTGATTGACTTCCCAGCTGAGATCCTATTCCTCACTCACACAACTTGCTCGGTCTTTCATGAGTAGGCACCTTCACTCCATTTATTCATACATCAGATGCTGAGCATCTACTATGTTCCAAGCACTACGCTGGACCCAGGTGGTGCTGTGTGAAGGAGATGGTCCCAACGGGAAATTACAGATTACAAACCAGAGTAAGGAACTGGCAGCACCAAGGATATCAAATTCATGTTACTTCCCTTTTCTGGGTTGGGCTTTGTCATCCTCTGTGTTTCTAAATCAGTTAATTTCTCTCTGAACTCACTATCAAACCCCTCCCTATTCTAAGAAGAGTTAAAGAAAGGGCAGGGCAAACCTCTGGTAAACTGAGACAAAATTCAGGCAGTAAGAGAGAAAGAAGCCAGTCAAAGAAGGAAGCGACCAGAAGTGAGGAATGAGTTTATGCAACAAATCCTGAGGGGCAAAATTGCATAATTTGGGGGCAGATGAGAAACCAGAAGGAGTAGGCTACAGAAAAAGAAATGTGTTCATCAAGTGCAAGTATCAAACACTTGCCCTTTATATATTTTAAAGGTTTTAAAAGAACAGCTTCCAAGTGTTCTTTTCACTTGAGAGATGTTGAGCCAGGAGACTTAGTCAATTGCCATTTAAGTGTCTTGCTATGAACTGAAGAAAATATGGACTTCATAAACTACTCTGAGAGAGCCTGGCTGCTCAAGCCAGGGGACATTCCATTCCCAAGAGGTGGTTTATGTGCGTAACAACAAGGGCAAGGAACAAAAGTATGAGGTGTTCTTTGCTCTCTATATCTCCTAGATCAAAAGAATATTTCTGTGATTGCTCACAGATATATTTCTATGCAGGGATGTCTAACCTTTTGGTGTCTCTGGGCCACACTGGAAGAAGAGGAGTTGTCTTGGGCCACACATTGAATACATTGCAACACATAATCACAAAAAATCTCATGATGTTTTAAGTAAATTTATGATTTTGTGTGAGACTGCACTCAGCCGTCCTGGGCTGCATGCAGCCCATGAGCCACAGATTGGACACCCCTGTAGCGCACTAGAAGAAAATCGACCTGCCTCTTCCCCAAATGTCACCCCAGTTGTTCACCTACTTTAAAAGGGAATAAGCAGTCACTTCAAGGAGAAAGAACAGTGGCAGGTCATGGCCACACAGCCTGATTTTAGATGGATCTATTTTTGTCACCCTTCCAACCATGGGATGGGTCACCGGTTCTACTCAGATGCCAGAAATCACGAATGACTAGTGGTTCTCTACTTGTCGGCCAAGGGCTGAAGAAACAATACAAATAAGAGCTAATCAATATTTAATGGTATTTTGAGCAGAAAATAAAAAAGGACTTAGCCTAAAAATCCTCCTGACTTACTGACTTCTGTGTCTTAATTCCAAGCCTCTCACTCATCACCTTTTAAAGAGAACTTACTGATTAAACTAGGACCTGGCGTAGAGAAGAAAGTCTGCCCTAATCCTCAGCCATGCATGCCGAAGACAGCAACCTAGGGGAATGGAGAGACACCCGAAGAATGGATGCAGCCCTTTGGGGTGCTCCGCATGTTCCCTGCTAAAAAACAAGTGCTTGTCCATCTAGCATGAGGTCCGTAATGCCCTCCAGAATCCCTCGCTCCTCTCCTCTGCAGGAGCCCTGGGCACCCTGTGTAAATGATGGGGATGCTCTCCAGGAAACTCAGCCTTCCTCCAAATGACACCTTCCCCGGAGTTCTGGAAAAGTCTTTGCTCCATGGAGAAAGGCATCTTTTTAAGTTGGGCACTTTTTTTTAACTGCTTTACTTGTTTATTTTTGATGTTTCATCTTCCTTTTATGCTTTGACAGCTTTCTGTCTTTGATCATAAAAAGTGCAGTGTCATTGAAATAAAGGTGAAGAACAATATTTCTAAGAAAACACTTGCTGCTTGGGGACAACACTATTAATTGAAAAAGGTTATTGCTTTAAAAAACATAATCCTTGTAGTGGAGGATGTTAAACAGTGCAAAGCTCAGTGTGTCCTTGATTCCCCTTTGCTTCTGAGACCTCGAAAAGACTCTTGTGCCCTGGAAGCAGCCTGGATGCACTTCGGGCCCTCTCCACGTGAGCACCGATGACAGCGAGGCGCCAAGCCTGGGCCACCTGCTTAGGGAACAAAACCAGATGCTCTCGCTCTCCAAGTTCTGCTGAAAGGAAACCCTGGCTTGCTCTTTCTTTCTTTTTTTAAGGCCACGTTTTCATCACATATGTTCCCAACTTCTGGCCTCTCTTGATTTATAGGCCCGGGAGCCTTGATGCTGGACCAACAAACTTCTCAACAAACCTGCAAACCCTCTGGCTGTCAAGGCATCGGGGAGATCTTTCTGTTAGAGCCTGCGCTGGATCATCGTAGCAGATTCAAGAGCCCATACATCCAGGTCCCAGATAAGCCAGCCATAGCCCAATTCACTGGCAGACTGCACTCTGTACCTTCCACAGGCAGTGGCCCTTGGGACTGAAGCCAACAGAGAAAGACCATTCTGTAGGAGAGATTGGCTTGACTAAGAGACACAAGTGTAGAATATTGCAGTTAAGTGCCAGAATGGACCTTAATTTAAGCCAGAGTAAAAACTAACAACATTATATTGCTTAAATAACTAGTAGTTGGAGCAACTGAAATGGATCTTCCAATTAAAAAAATATTCCTTACCAATTTCATGGTTGTACATATTGCTTAGAGAAACACTTGCTGGAGCTTGTCTGTTGTATGCAGTCAGTAAAATTCAGAAGGGGTCAGAGTGAACAGGAGTCAAACAGACTTTTTTCCCCAAGACCCGAGTGCCTTATAAGAAGAGAATCCATGTGATAATGCATCCCTGGTACGTTCTGGGCACCTCTCTATACTCACCAGAAAACAACTGTCATCATCAAGCATATTGCTAACCAAAGCAGACTCCTTCATCTTGCCTCCCTCCAATTTGTGGTTTTGCAGGAGAGACCAACACCAGCTCCAAGTGCAATACCAATGGTATAGAAAACAAGTACTATCTCAGAGACACAGGAAATTAAAGTTAGTCTGTGAAATCAAAGGTCTATATCCAAATACTTTGAAAATTGACTACGATTCCCCTACTAGTAAAGAAGTAAAACCCTTTCAGATTTCCTGGGAAGAGTTTGACAAATGAAGATGTGGCAGGTGGATGCCCCTTCCCTTTATAAATGGATAGTTTGGGGGTAAAAATAACAAGTGCTGTCAAAATCAAGGCTATGAGTGCAGTTTAATCTCTGACGCTGACATGGAAGGCCACATTACCCACTATTACACGTGACTTGTTATCTGTCACGTGGAACAGATCGACAACTTCAGTAACACAAGGAAAGATGACATCTGCTCAGGGCAACAAAAGCACTTTTTGCAAATGCTCTCCAGTCTGGGGATGCTGTCTGAGAATTGGTTCCAGCAGTAGCGCAATCAGAGGTCTTTTCAAGGCTGAGCTCCAGGGTCGATGGCTGACAGGATGAATGACTCCAAAGGTGGCTGAACTCACTCTCAGGAAGCAGGGCTCAGCTCCAAGTCAGTTTTCAAGCTTGTATACGCATCTATTTTTGATTCCCCCACATTGATTAGGTCTTAGCTCAGATTAAAGACCTGCTTTCACATTCTCTCATGGTCTAATAGGGGAGCATCCACTACCCACGATATCCGTGAGAAGCAAACATCGCCAAATGAAGAGCACTGGGGGTCTGCTATTGACTTGAGGTATTACTCTGAGTGGTTTATAGCCTCTCTGCATCTAGGTCTTCTCTCTGAGGGAAAGAGACTCAGTGATGCCTGCAACCCCTTTTTAAGATTGCATGCCTAGGAACCACTGATGAAAACATAAATGCATATCAAAAGATTGATAATTTGATTTCAAGCTATTTTGAAATGCCTTTAAAAGCTGAACTGGGTAATAAATTTCTGATTTTTTTTATCATGAAGGAAATGCCTATGCTTGAGGGGAAACAACACCAAGCAAGGCAGGACATAGAAGGGTAGAGACCAGCCACAGTAATATTAGTTGCCCCCCTGGATGCAGCCATTCCTGAAACAGATATACTCCTGGACTCTTCTGTTACGTAAGCTGATACATTTCCTTTTATGCTTAAGCTTGTTTAGGTTGAGTTTCTAATTGCTCAAAATCAGATAATTACCAAATGGCAGAATGGAGAATCTGCATTTTTTAGATTGGTCTGTGATCAAGTGGAAAGAAATAGGCTCCACCAAAGAAAAAAGAAAAATGAAAAAGAAACATGAGAGTTAAATACAGTGATGAACTAGTATGTGCCTGGTGCCTGCTTCTAGAAACTCTGAGCAGGCCACATAGAGGCACTGGCCAAGATTGCTGGGCCACATCCGTGTTCTGGGAGCCAGATGGTTGCACAGAATAGCCCAGGGCAGATGGAGACAGAAGACAAGTGCACCCCACATCTCAGAGACTGCCAAGTGACAAGGCTGGAAAGCCAAAGTATACCTGCAGGTCCAGGGAATGAGAGCAGACTAGAACCAGAGCAAAACTTAGTTCAGAGGGACCTAGTCAAGAAGCCCAGTGTAATCACACAAAACAGGACTGGTGTTCAACCCTCATTGCAAGTAGGCCCCAGAGCCTGGGGCCTGGGGGTCAGCCTGTAAGCCTGTGTAAGGGCTCAAGGTGCACAGAAGGTAGCATAGCTTCAGGTTTAGGGGAGCGAAGAAGGAAAGGAAAAGGGAAAAGGAGGCTGGAGGAGGAAGAAAGAAGACAGAACAGGAAAAACCATAAAGTATAGTGATTAAGACCAGAGCCTCCAGAAACAGTCAAACCCTGGCAGACCCTGGGTTTGATGTGGTTCTGCTCCTTCCTGTGAGACTCCCTCCCTCCCTCCCTCCCTCCCTTCCTTCCTTCCTTCCTTCCTTCCTTCCTTCCTTCCTTCCGTCCCTCCTTCTCTCCCTCTCTTCCTCCCTTCTTCATTCCATTCTTTGTTGTTTCTATCAACTTTATTATGTTATAGTGTACATATAAATTCATACCTTTCAAGTGTACAAATCAATGATTTTTAGTAACTTTATCAAATGGTGCAGCCTTCATTACAAGTCAGTTCCAGAACATCTTCATCCATCTAACAAGAATTGGCATGCCTATTCTCACTCTCAGCTCCAGAAACCACTAATCTATTTTTTTATCTTTCTAAATTGGCCTTTTCTGGACACGTTACATAAATGGAATCATAAGATAAGAAATCTCTTGTGTCTGAGTTCTTTCATACAACATACCATTTTTGAGGCTCATCCATCATCCATGGCATAGCAATTGTCAGGAGTTTGCCCCCTTTTTTGGTGAAGAGAGGTCCACTGTAGGTATCTGAGGCCTGTTTCCTTAAGCCTCAGTTTCCTCCCCAGTGAATGAGGGATGAGAATAATAGAACTAATCTGACAGGCTGGTACAGTGATACAAGAAGCAGTGCATATTAAAAGCTTAGCACAGCAACGGACACCCAGGGCACATGCATGATTAATCTTAAGAAGCTGCAATGATAGTAATATAAAGAAAGCATTGCTATTTCAACCAACTTCAATTCTCTGACTTTACAAATCTTGCCTTCCTCCTACTCTGCGGCAAAGAAAAGGAAGGTATGCTTGCATTTCTATAAAAAGCAAAGAAGAACAAAAGCTACGTGACTGCGGGCCGCAGAAGAACCCCTGGGCTCAGTGAGGAGGAGTGTCCTGGCACAGACAGCCCCCGAATGCGGCATCTCCTCCAGAGCACTGGCCCCGACTGTCAGAGAGCCTATTGCTTTGACGTGTGTCTGGGGGAAGACGGCAGAACTGAGTCCATGATGCATAGATTCACTTTTTTAAAAATGGAATTATATAACAACGTAAAAGAAAGCTTTGTGATTTGGAATAATGGTGTGACATTGAAGAAGGGGACGAATACGAGTGAACTGGAAAATGCCACCCGGATCCTGACGTGCCTTTGAGCGCGCAGGGTCTTTCCCAGGAAACAGCAGGACCAAAAGGACGAGGCCGCCATTATCACGAAGCCTCCTAGAGCTCTGACCGTGGGTCCAGCCCTTCCTCTGTCATGTAGCTGACTCTGAACGTGTGCTTTTTAAACCACATGCCTTTCAAGTTTTTTATCCTTCCTGCCTATAGAAATACATTAAGTAAAACAGAGGCATGCGTGGAGGAACGCATTACAGGGTGCTAAAAAGGGAGATTACTGACATCATTTTCTGCTGTGAGGCTCATGAAAGGAAGAGCCAAAGAGTCCAATAGTTGAAATACATTAAATGTACCTGGAATGTTCAGAGGAGGGAATAGCCAGATTATAAAAGGGTGGGATTTTAGGTATGGGAGACTTCCACATGTTTAGTAAATGCTCCTGAAAATAGCAATTATCCAAACCGAAAGTTGAATTTCAGTTAGTGCACAGTTGCTGGAAAGACCCTTGGAAACCTCCAAGTCAACCCTTCCACTTAATAGCCAGACAAGGAGGGAGACCAGAAAAACATTCCCGTGCACGCACACAAAGCCATGACCTAACAGTGTGTATGAGGACCTTTCCTCATTACCTTGGCCTGGGAAAAGTTAAAAAAGGAACTGTGATGCTAAAGCCTGTACATTCTTTGTATTGCTAAGGATAGAGGCTCAACAGATGGCGTTTGTGTTTGGTCACAATAAATAACTCAGCCAACTATCTTTAGACCCTCAAAGTCAAGCCACACTACCTTCCTTGGTATTCCTCCAAGTAAATGGGGATAAAACAGGGGTTCTGTGAAAAGTAACCTCACAGGCTAATCTGATCATAAACTCCTGGCTGGGCAGGTCACGGTGGGCAGTCACGTCACAGGCCTATACCTATACCTTCTTTAGTGAAAGGTTGTAAGCTATCCTCTGTTCTAGTGCATCTGCGTTAGCACACTTTGAAACGCCAGAAGTAACACCCCTGGAAGGCCTGACCACGTAGAGTGCAGCATCTTGTTAACTGTCCTGTAGTCCAATCATAGAGTGTTTCCCACCTTGCTTTCTCCCACCTTCATGCAATCTTCCTTATTTTCCCTCCTTAAATTTAAATGCATAAAAGAAAACTATGAAATTGTCTGGTTCTCTAGAGCATTTGAGATCTTGCTCCCTGGTGTTCGTCATCGGTTTGGCTGAAATAAACCCTTATCAAAATGGTCTACAGGTTTGGACTTTCTTATGTCAATGCGTTTCCACTCCAGCATCTCTGCACCCGACCACTCCCTCTACCTGAAGCTTATATAACCCTGTACCCACCTGGGTCACTCCCTCACTTTGTCCAGGGCTTGCTCATGTGCCAGCCAATCCAAGAGGCCTTCCCTGAGAGCTCTCTATAAAACACCACTCCATTGCTTTCCTCTCTTTGTTCCCCGCCTCATTTGTTCTGTCTTCTGTGCTTACCACCACCAGGCATAAATGTGTTTATCATCTGTCCCAGCACGTAAGATATAAACTCCACGAGATGAGCAACTTGGCCACTTTCGTTCACCGCTGTATCTCTCTGGTGCCCAGAACACTGCCTGGGATGGGACAATGTTGGCTTCTAATAAGTATTTCGCTAAATAAATGACATGACTAAATAAACAAAAATAAAAGCTACGAGCTACACTTATTGTATGCTTCCTCAGCATCAGCACTGTGCTGTGATTTCTAAGTTCCACAATTATCTGTCAGGTAGGGATTATTATCTCTTTTCACAGATGAGGATCAGAGTTTTAAAGATTTACTAAAATGTCTAAATTTTTACAATTATGGTGTGCTCAGGGTAGGGCTCAAATTGACTCCAAAACCTCCATTTCTTTTTTTACTATTACATAGCAGGCTGCCCCCTAAACCTTTGTAGTTGCTGCAATGCAGTTGTCTGCAAAGAAAACTATCAATGAGGCCCAAAGCACCACCTCCCTTTAGCACCAGAATAAGGCTGTACAGGGAGCTACAGAAATATAAGGCAACCTTCCAGCTGTCACCAACCCTCTGCTGTCCCCAACCCTCCAGCTGTCCCCAAGAGTGAGAGTGAGAACACCCACAACTAGGGGTCTAGGAGAGCAGGAAGCTGGCTGGTCTACCTCATTACCATTGCCGCAACAGCCAGCAGTGCCTGACACGCAGTAGGGGCTAGACATGTGTTGAATGAAAGCAGCAAGGTGGACATGGAGGAAACGTAAGGGCCCAAAGGAAGAAGAGCATACTTGAAACTGGGAAGGCTCTGAGAGGCCTTATGCTAGAGATGGCACTTAAATGTCCCCGAGAAGAACAGGTATAATTTGCATTCATACAGCAGGAGGAGGAAAGGCCTTCAAGTCTTTTCTGGGACTGAGACCAGCCTCAAGGCCCCTTGCCCATTCCCGGTCACTGTCTGACCCAGTGAGCACCCTCCACCATCACACGTTCAACCCCATCTGCTATTTATAGAGGCATAAAAATGATCGAGCTGGAACAACAACGTGTGACTCACTTATTTTTCTCAAGATCAGCCCTAAATATTCGAGGCGAAAGTAGCAAGCATTGAACATTATTACCATTTTCCATGGATACATTAGATTGTTAAATAGACCTATTTTTTGGTAAAAATGTTTGTTAAACGTAGTAATAACTTAGCTCTTATTGAGCCCCTAATACGTGTTGGGTACTATGTTAGACGTGTTACACGTGCCAATGCATCTACTTCTGACAAGATCTGTGAGACAGTGATTGTGTCCATTTAACTGAGAGATGACGGAGGCTCAGAGAAGCCCAAGGTCAGTAATAAAGTCAGATGCAAACTCAGGTCCATCTGACTCCAATACCCTCATTCTGTTGCCTGTGTTATTTTGCCTTGCAAGACCTGAAAGTTTTACTAACCAACTTCTTCATATTTTGTTAATAAGCATCCACACAGAAACAGGGCACTTTCCCAGGAAACCAGTTCCCTTTGGCAGAGAGTTATCCAAGATAGTAATTGGTGCCTAAAATTGCAGGTGTGTTCCTACTTCGTGAATGCTGAAAATGAGAAAACAAATAGCAATCAGATAAACTAAGGGTAACTATTTGCTTCTCAAAAGCATTCTGCCTTTTACAAAAGATTGGAATCAATGTCCTAATGTATTTTGTTGTTGCTAATAAAGAATTTATCAGCATACTAGGCAAATGACAATCAATTTGCCTGTCCTGCAATTTCCTGTTCCAGTATAATCTGCCCATTTCCCAGCCTGGGCAAAGGAAACCTTCAGGGCCATGCGACCTGGCCCCTGGTCAGGGGAAGATTGGAGTTTCTCCTAAGACTGAGCTATGGAGCCCGGGGACTGAGTTTGACTGTGTTGGGTACATGGAGTCAGGGCAGCTGTATTCCACATAGTCTCGCACCACTACAAACAAGCCATTGTCCTTGAGAAGAAAGAACAGAGAGAAATCAATATAAGAATGAGAGGTGGGTGATGGTATACAGCAGACATAAAAGACCATGCCACTCCAAAGAGCCAGAGAGTATGGCTGACTGAGTTTGCAGAATAATAACTTTCCATTTGGGGACAGACCCTAAAATTTCCCTAAAATTAAGTCCTATGAGACTCCCTAGTTGTCTTATAGTAAATTTCCCTGTACTTAAGCAGTTTTCAGAACATCTATTATTTTTGCTGTGTATCAAAATATTCCAGAAGTGTAGCGGGTTAAAACAATGTATTATCTCATGCAGTTTTTGAGGGTCAGGGACGCAGGAGTGTTTTACCTGCGCGGTTCTGACTCAGGGTGTCCCACAAGCGTGCAAACTTCCAGCATATCAGGCATCAATCCAGTTATAATTTTTTTTCAGTTACAAATTTAAATAGAAATAGAAAAAAGTCCCTAAGCACTAATACATTTCAAAAAGCCTTTGATTTACACAGATAGTAGATCCACCCTTGGACCCTCACAATTTGCATGTAAAACAAATAGGCAGATGAAAAGGAATAAAACAGAACATTCATGAATGACTTACAACAGTAGAAGGATACAGCAGAATCACTAAATTGAGGACTTCGGGTCAAATTAGTGTTGAGCAAAGGCTCAGACGGTGTATTGGTCAGGAAAGGCAACGTTATGCTACAATAACAAAGAAGAAAGCTCAGCAGTTTAAAACACCTCCTATTGCATGTCCATCGTGAACCAACAGCACTTGCTCATTGTTGTTACCTTTCCTCCCGCACCAGGGCTGACGGAGCAGCCTCAGGCTGGAAGATTCTTAGCTGCTGTGGCAAAGGAAAAAAAAGGCCACGAGAAGTGATTGATGAAATTTCCCTATTTTTTAAGACTGCAGCTGTGATGAATAAAACCCAAACTGACAAGAGTCATGAGCTTTTGCCCGCATGTATAAGTGATGCCATGTATACATTACCAGGAGCACAAGGCGAGGTTATATAGCTATTTAGGAAACTGAAGCCTTTCCACAGAGACGCATTCCTCTATCTGGAGGGTGGAGAGAGGTGGTCTAGCTTAGTGGTGAAGGTGAGCTGAGAGGCAGACCCACTGTGTTCCTATTCTGGCTTTGCCCTACCAGCTGTGTGACTGTGGGCAAGACGCAGAACTGCTGGATCTTGGTTCCTTCACTATAGAAGGGTCTGGCAAATAGCAACTACCTCTTAGAATTGGTTAGAGGATGTGACTTAGTATAAAGGCATGTGCAGCATTTGGAACGGACCGGGCACAGAATCAGTGTTGACAAATGTTAGCTGGAACTGTTGTTCCCCAAGTCTCCCATTCAATAGGAAACCCCCCTCCCATGCCAGAAATCTCTGACTCACAGAACTAGCAGGAGCCTGTCCTCCCACTCCCTCAAACACAAACGAGGAACAAAGGGATGAAGGTATGTAGGAAATAAGGTTTCTCAACCAGCAAGGACAGTACCAAGTTGTACAAGGGGACCAAGAGAGGCTGCTGTTGATTCTCCTTCTATACAGAGGAAGTTCAAGCCTTCCTCACATCCCCTAGTGTATATCTTACTTAACTTCAATTGTACAAACCTTCACATGATTCTTCAACTGAATACAAAATTCTCAGACTAGTGCCCAAGGACTTGCATAGCCTAAGCTCAGGCTACCTATTCCAGCCTTACAGGTCGTACTTTCTTCCTTTCTAAGATTCTTATTTATTTGTTTATTTTTTTGTTTATTGAGAAGGAGACATGCTGATGTGAGACAGAAACATCAATCGGTTGCCTATCATACACACCTGGGGACTTACCCTGCAACCCAGGCAAGTGCCCTGACTAGGAATCAAACCAGGGACCTTTTGCTTTGCAGACAACACTCAACCAACTAGGCCACACAGGTCAGGGCCATTTCTAATGCACAGTAGTCACTGCTTCGGAGACTGACTGCAGTGACATCATTGTGAGCTCCTGGTGAGTTTTCTGCATCTTTTCTATCGGCACTCTTCCTCTTTCCTTCCCTCTTCAGTCCTTGCAAATCACCCTCATGTTTCCACATCACCTGCTCCATGGAGACTTCTTTGACTATGCTCTCATGAGTGATTGTTCCTGCTTCCTGTGAATTCCTGGAATTCTATGGGCTATTTATTTCATTTGTTCACTCAGTTGTACTGTTATTGACAATTGATGATTTTTTTTTCCATTTGAGAAAATAAAAGGGCACTGCCACATGCACAAAAATAAATTCCAGGTGGGTGAAAAAGCTCACTGGAGTGAGTAGGCAATTCTACGGAAAAAGAAACAGATCCATCATTGCCAAGGGCGGAGGAGTGAGTGGTACATGGGCAGTGGCTGCTAGGGGTAAGGGGTTCCTCTTCGGGGCGATGAAAAGGTTCTAAAGCTGATTGGAGTCATGGCTTCACAGCCCTGAAAATACATTAAACTGCGGGATGGTGCATTTTAATGAATAAATTGTATGACATGTGTATTATACCTTTGTTAATTATATTTTAAAGTTATTTTTTAAAAAACTAAAAGGGCTAACTAGAAAAATTCATAGAGCATACATTATGATATGTGCATTTTTCTGCATGTGCTACATATCAATAAAAAGATTTTTTAAAAATCCAACTGGATAAAGAGAGATATATAAAAAAATCCTAGGAGACACCACAGGAAAATGATTTTGTAATACTCGGGTGCATTATAAAAGCACTGAAAGCCATAAAAGAAAAGAAACTGACACATCATATTTTACTGTCCATACAGAAATTGAATTCCTGCCAGCAAATGATATAAAACCTTAAAAGGACAGAAGAGAATATTTATATATATGAATATATACATATCATATAACTATAAAGGATTTAATATTCCTAATACAAAAAGAGCTCTTACGCATTAATAACAATTACAAACAACTAATGTAAAATAAAACACACAGCAATACAAATGAGAGGGACGAATGGCTGCAACCGTGACCCAGCGCCACCGTGCGAATGATGGGGAGGGACTCCGTTCTAGGACGGCTGCCCAGAGCTCCGCAGTAACCAGGCAGCTGCTGCCGCACCCCAGACGCAGGGTGGTTAATTCCCATTTCGCCTTCCCGAGTTTCCGTTTACCCCGGACCTCTTTCACTCTGACAGATTTCTAGTCTTCACCTCTACTACGACAGTGGCAAATGTTCCTTTTCCAGTTTTCCTTAAAGGCGAAAGCATTGAGTCTGAGATTTTAGTAAAACCCTTCTATTTCATACTTATCATCTTTTCATTAAAGACGATTTCTTTTATGTTGCCGCAGCCCAAAGCACTTTATTTCCCTTCCGCACGGAGTTAGGTGCGATGTGTTGAGAACAAGTGAGCGACCTTTCAGTGGGGACAGGATGGGTACGTGGCATTTTCATCAGGAATCCCATCACCGGAGTAACATGCACAAGTTATTACACTTTCAGTAATTGTCTTGGGCAAAAAGGTAGAATTTCCCACTTGCTAAGAAAATCCTGAAGCGTTAGAAGGTACTAAATTGGCTTTAGTGCCATGTTCCCCTCTCAAGCAGCAATTTGAAAAAGATTCACACAGGTGGGATGAGGAAAAAGAAAAATCTTTTTTTTTTTCTGTTTTTTCCTTTTTGCAGAAAAGCCTTTTTTCTTTCTTTTTTTATTTTTTTTTTATTTTAGTTGTTCTTGTACAGTTTTCTGTCTTTTGCTCCCATTCCAGCCCACCGCCCCAGCTCTCCCCTCCCCCCTCCCATTTCCACCCCCGCTAGTTTTGTCCATGTGACCTTTATACTTGTTGCTCCAAACTCTTCCCTTTTACCCCTGAAATTCCCTCCCCTCTCCCCTCTGGTGACTATCAACCCCTTCTCAATTTCAGTGTCTTTGGTTATATTGTGCTTGTTTGTTTGTTTTTTTGATTAGGTTCCAGTTAAAGGTGAGATCATATGATATTTGTCCTTCACTGCCTGGCTTATTTCACTTAGCATGATGCTCTCCAGCTCCATCCATGCTGTCTCGAAGGGTAGGACTTCCTTCTTTCTTTCTGCTGCATAGAATTCCATTGTGTAAATGTACCAAAGTTTCTTGATCCATTCATGTACTGATGGGCACCTAGGTTGCTTCCAACACTTGGCTATTGTAAATTGTGCTGCTATGAACATTGGAGTGCATAGATTCTTTTGGATTGGTGTTTCAGGGTTCTTAGGATATAGTCCTAGCAGTGGAATTGCTGGCTCAAAAGGTAGATCCATTTTTAGTTTTCTTACAAAATTCCATACTGCTTTCCATAGTGGTTGTACCAGTCTGCAATCCCACTAACAGTGCACTAGGGTCCCCTTTTCTCCACAACCTCTCCAACACTTGTTGTTTGTTGCTTATTTATGATGGCCATTCTGACAGGTGTGAAGTGGTATCTCATTGTGGTTTTAATTTGCATCTCTCTGATAGCAAGCGATATTGAGCATCTTTTCATGTGTTTCTGGATCCTCTGTATGTCCTCCTTGGAGAAGTGTCTGTTCAAGTCCTTTGCCCATTTTTTAATTGGGTTGCTTGTCTTCTTAGAGTGGAGTCATGTAAGTTCTTTGTATATTTTGGATATTAAACCCTTGTCTGAGGTATCATTGGCGAATATATTTTCCCATACAGTTGGTTCTCTTTTTATTTTAATACTGTTTTCTTTAGCCATGCAGAAGCTTTTTATTTTGATGAGATCCCATTTGTTTATTCTTTCCTTTATGTCCCTTGCTTTAGGGGACATAGCAGTAAAAATGTTGCTGCGTGAAATGTCTGAAATTTTCCTGCCTATGTTCTCCTCTAGGACTTAATGATGTCACGGTTTATATTTAAATCTTTTATCCACCTTGAGTTTATTTTTGTGTATGGTGTAAGATGGTGCTCGAGTTTCATTTTTTTGCATGTAGCTGTCCAGTTCTCCCAACACCACTTGTTGAAGAGACTACTTTTACTCCATTTTATGTTGCTGCCTCCTTTGTCGAATATTAATTGACCATAGAGAATTTGGTTTATTTCTGGACTCTCTGTTCTATTCCATTGGTCCATGTTCCTGTTTTTGTGCCAGTACCAGGCTGTTTTGATTACAGTGGCCTTGTAATACATTCTGGTGTCAGGTATTGTGATCCCTCCTACTTTGCTCTTCTTTCTCAAAATTGCAGCAGCTATTCGAGGTCCTTTATGACTCCATATAAATTTTTGAAGTGTTTGTTCTATATCTGTGAAATATGTCATTGGTAATTTGATAGGTATTGCATTGAATCTGTAAATTGCTTTGGGTAGTATGGACAAGCTATCATTGTTTGCAGATGACATGATAGTGTACATAGAAAATCCTATAGTCTCAGCCAAAAAGCTGCTTGACCTAATAAATGAATTTGGCCAAACAGCAGGATACAAAGTCAATATTCAGAAATCAAAGGCATTTTTGTATACCAACAATGAAAGAGCAGAAGCAGAAGTCAAGGAAAAAATCCCATTTGATATAGCAAAAAGAAAAATAAAATACCTAGGAATAAACCTAACCAAGGAAGTAAAGGAT
>PVKU01001810.1:0-145352 GCA_004027475.1 Anoura caudifer | reverse complement strand
AAATCTTAGTTGCTGCATTAGCCTCAATAGCATGACGAGAGCTTAAAAGAACCGTGAGGTGAATTTTTCATTCTTCCCTGCTGAGGAATTCAACAGGGAAAAAATCCTCTGAGAAACGAATTGATCGCTCTTCATTTCCTCACTAGCAACGGGGTTTGGGAGCGCCACCGGGCCCAAGAACGGGACCGTTCATCACCACCCTGCCCAAGAGCTGCAGTTCCTGGGAGGGTCTATTTGGAAAGCAGTTGGAAGTTCCAGGAGCACTTCAAACACCACAGGTGTAAGACCCCCAGAGAAGGTGCTTCTCTTGCTGTGTTCCCTGCAGAGACCGCAAACCCTGTCGCCCAGGCAAAGCCCTGGTCCTCAGACTCTTCCCTCTCCCCTCCCTCACCACCCAGCCAGCCACACACGGAGCCCTGAAGGGTCTGCCTCTGAGAAATTTCTCAAACACCTTCACTGTTTATTCTCACCAACACAGCTCTGGTTCAGCTCATTTCTCACCTGGATTTTTGCGTGTGTCTTCTAGCCAGTCTCTCTGCTTCTAGACTGCCCCCTTCAAATCTCTTCTCCTGTAGCTCCTATCCCATCCTTCTGAAAATGCACACCCCACCATGGCACCCCAGTCAATAAAACTCTTCAACACCTTCCTACTGGCTGAGGATCCGACTGACTGAGGTGCAATCTAAGCTCTTGGTGTGACAGTCACTGCCCTCCACAACCCGCCCCCCAAACTCCCCTCCAGCCTCATCTCCCTCCACGCATCCTCACAACGTATGAGCCAGCCTTGCTACGTATCTGCCTTTGACCGTGGAGAAATGGGTGCCTGGGACACAATATGTCTTCTTCTGGCCACATCCTATTCATCTTTCCATGCTCCCCAAGTCGAGCCCCCAAACTTATTAATTAAGTTCTCCTATGGCCCCACCCTTACCTCTGTTATACCACCCACTGGATCACATCGAAATGGCTTGTTCACGTGCCTGCTTTCTCCACCAGTGTATTAACTACTCTGGCAAGGGAACCTGCCTCTGTCATCCTTGTATTGCCAACAGCTGACAAAAACATCTGCCCCATAGGAGATTTGCAACAGTTATATGTCATGCATAACTGAGCATCCTCTTCCTTGGCAAATATTTATAGGGCACTTTCTGAGTATGGAGAAGTTCTTCCCCCACAGAAAGCAAGGTCTCCACATACCTTCAAGGCAATACTGCCCCCCTGGCCCAAGAGGCTTTCCTTCTAAGGTAATACATGAAACTTTGTCCTTATTACTGATCTTCAAACCTGGATGCACATTAGAATTGCCTGAGAGCTTTTGAAACTTCTGGTGCCCAGGCCTCATCAACCCCAGATCAGTGATATCAGAATCTCTGGGGGTGGTTAGTTTTAATAGGTTTTCCAGGTGATGGTACAGTAATACGCAGTCAGGGCTGAGATCCTCAGGTCTATGTATAAAGCATGGAGGGCTGAGAGAGCTCTCCAGACAGCATTGCTTACGTTAGTAAGCAAGGATTCTGTCCAGGAGACCCATACTTTGGAGTCTCTTCCTCAAAAATGTCTAAGCCCCATTCAGATGCCTAAAATTGGTATAGGCCCACAAAGCCAACCCTGGCAAGGAGCCCTGTGCCCAAACTAGTGTCCCCAAGCTCAAACTGAGATCCACATGGGCCCCAGTTATCCCCCTTCAGAGTCCTCTTGGACTCTTTCCCCTCATGTGGGGTTGACCAGATACCATTAGGAACCATGTAACTAACCCCTATAGAGTCCTCCCAGACAGAACCTAGGACTAGGCTCCATGTACAGATGGAAGGACTGGAAAGCAGATGAGTGCTGCTGGTTGGCATGATCATTTTCCCTGGGATGGCATAAAACTGGGCCATTAGAATTGTGCTAACATGTGAGTGGGTGACTCACTCGCATCAGCAAAAGATAAGTTTAGGCTTCTGGGCTACTCAATGATTTGCTCTAACTCTCGGGCTTGAGCTAGGTATGTGAGCCCAGTGCACATTTGCTACCCTTGTCCCAACAGTGGGGCCACCTCCTGTCTTCAGCACCCAAGGGGATGGTGGAGGGCATCCTTTATCTTTAGTACCCCTTACTGTTTGTACCCAGGGCAGTCACCCTACCTTTTCTGCAGGCTCCATGCCTAATGACAGGCAGTCTTCCAGGAATGGCTGTGTCTATTCCCCCTTAGTGCTTCTGAAACTTACACCACAGATCCTATAGACCCATCCAACTGATGTTCCCTTTTGCCTTTGATACGATGGAGTGATGTCATACTCTCTTGGATCCATCAACATTCATGTCAGACAAGAAATGGTCATTTCTTGCATAAATGGGACCAGTCCTTTCAGTCCACCTGTGGTCCCTCACCTATCCTACCCACTTGTGGAAGTATAGGGAAGGCTGGGACATGGTCAGCATTGAAAGAGATCATAGTAATTACAGCCTAAAGAATTCAAGAGAAGACTGAATTGCAGGTTGTGTTCTTCTATGTTTCCGTTATAATAATTCTGAAAGGTGAACTTAACATGACTAGGAAATGAATTATTATTTGCATTTTCCTGGGTTCTCTAGGAAAGACTTGCATTTGTTGCCACCATCAATAAAACACAATAGCAATCTCTAAGAGAATCACTGGGAAGCCAATACTAACATCACGAGTAATTATATAACTAATATCAAATAAGTAGAATTGGGAAGCTGCAGTCAGCCAGAAGGCC
The DNA here is from genome assembly GCA_004027475.1 of Anoura caudifer. Taxonomy (NCBI): domain Eukaryota; kingdom Metazoa; phylum Chordata; class Mammalia; order Chiroptera; family Phyllostomidae; genus Anoura; species Anoura caudifer. The sequence goes on along the minus strand of PVKU01001810.1, from coordinate 142,629 downwards.
CATATTGTGTCAGTACAGTTGGGTGCTAAAGAACCATGCCATTGTCAGTACTAACCACATTGAACATTTTCTCTCAGTGGGAGTTATGAAATTTGCAGGAACGGTTCATTTGGCAGTAAGGAACATGAAGAAATAGTTTTTGAACCTGAACATGAAGAGATGGCATCTATATACTATGATAAATCTTTATACATTGATTGGGCAATGAACTAAGATGGAAGTATCTCTTTTCTACCCATTACTCTTAAGTCCTTATCAGTAAATCTCTAAACTGTACACGGGACCGTGAATTTTAAAATACATTTTTGTTTGACTCCACTACCCTCAAATTCTTCAAAGGGTGGGGGGAGCTCATTTTACAGAACCTGGATTTTTACATATTCATTATTTTTTATTTAAATTTTATTTACATCCCGGGTATGTAGCTTCTCCAATTGAATGTGCTCCTGGAATTTAGGGAGTGAGGAAAAGGGAACAGATTATTCACTCATTTCTGTATTGCCAGGAAGAGAGATGCATAGTAGGTATTCAAATAAATGTTTACTAAATGAATAATTTCCTTAATTGTACCATTGATTTTTGTCCTCATAGAAAAAAGTCAAAGATATCTCACTTGCTTGCATGCATAAGATTTTTCTGAAGGTTTTTGATCTCCAACTAGAGTAATAGATTTTCTGGTTTATAAAGAACCATGGATGAATTATCATGTCAGCTAGGAGAACATTTCCTGAGTCCTCCTATACGTCAAGCTCTGGAGAAAAGGGTTGAAGAGAAAAGTCACTACTCTCAAGGATCTTAAAATTCAGCGTTAGAAGGAGTCAGACATAAAATTACAAGTCAGCGTTATTAAGGGCTGTATGTAGTGGTTAATTTCACATATCAACTTGATTGGGCTAAGGGACGTCCAAACAGCTGTTAAGACATTACTTCTAGGTATGTCTGTGAGGGTATCTCCAGAAGAGATTCACGTTTGAATTAGCAGATTGAGTAAAGAGCACCCTCACCAGGATGGGTGAGCATCCCCCCTCCACCACAGGCCCAAGTAGAACAGAAAGGCAGGGGAAAGGCAAACGTGCTTTCTGCCTGCACTGGAACATTCGGCTCCTGTTTTGGACAGCAGCTCCCCCGGCTCCCAGCCTCAGACCCAGGCTGCACCCCACCACTGGCTCTCCTGGTCCTCTGGCTTGCAGACAGCTCACAAGTCTGCTCAGTCTCCATAATTACATGAGCCAATTCCTTTAATAGGACAACCCATTTTTTCTATTTCTCTGGAGGACCTAATACAGGCTGCAACAGAGGCTTGAACAAAATCACCTGGGAGGCTGAGAGGAGCTAAGTGAGAGCCAAGAGAAGTGAGTTCTAAAGATGGATCTCACCAGTGTGAGGTAAGTGTGATCTCACCAGGCAGAAACAAAAGGGAAAGGAGATCTTTCTAGAACTTAAATCATAGTGGATAGCTCCCCCTCGACAGAAGGCCCATTCCTCTTATGGTAAAATTCAAATCTTTCCCAGCACCGCTTACATCCTCCACCATCGGCTCCTGCAGTCCTCTTTGACTTTATCTCCCATGGTTTTTTTTTTTTTTAATCGCTCCTATATTGTCACATTGCTTGTCTTCACGGTCCTTGGTCACCCCAAGTGTTGTGCTGTGTTACAGTCTGCACATTTGCTGTTCTCTTTCCAGAACACAGCCCCAGACCGTCATGTGGCTGACACCTCTGCACGATTCAGGCCTCTCTTGCATATTGATTATTGGAAAGGGGGAACCTGGAGGAAGGATTGAGAAGGAGTGGCTGGGGAAGGAGAAGGAATGAGAGCTCAGCATCTTGGGAGTCCAGCGATGAACGAATTAGATCTCGTTTACCTTCGCAACCACCCTTTCAGGAGGACAAAAGGCAAGGACTTTTACCTCCATTTCATAAATGTGAAAATGAACACTCAGAGGGGCTCCAAGTCTATGCAGGAGCAAGGGACAGAGGCAAGATTCAAATCCAGGTCTCCTCACTTCAAATTTCAAACCCTAACCAATCCTGGGTCTTAGAGATGAGGGGAGAGCATGCTGAGTGTTGTGACTTGAGCGGGCCCTAGAGGGCTCCAACCGCATGGACACATCTACTTCACTGACTTTCCGCACTGCCTGAAAGTTCCATCACTAACATCAGTCTTCGGGGTAAAGGAATTTCCAGAGCCTTTAGAATCGTACATTTGCAGGGACTTTAACACATGAACACATTAGCAGCTCTAATGGTGCTTTTCACTCTGAAAGCCCTGTTCACAGCCCCTTTACATCAAATTCCCAAAGAAATGAAAAGTCACAGAGGAAGCCAGAACCTGACAGGGAGAGAAAGGAAAAATGTCTTTTGGCAGCTGAAAAGCCTCAGTGTGGTCAATTAAGTGTGTGCTTCGACCCAAGCAAAAGGTGTAAGAGAAGGAACCCAGGACTGGAGCTGAACAGCGCAACCAGGCTGGCAGCTGGGAGGTCCAGATGAGGGTCGGGTTTTGTGGGGTTAGAAGAGCAGAACGCCCCTGTGTGAGGAAGTACAGGCACTGAGAGTCAGGGGGCAAGTATCAAATTTTCCAGGCCAGAGGACATTTCAAATATCAGAGGCAAGGATTGTAGGACCAGATAGAGGTGGTGACAGAAGTGAGAAGGTCAGGAGTAGGTAAAGGAGGCTGAGGGAAAAGCAAGGAGGAGAAGAAGAAGAGGTGACAAACCACCATGAATATTTATGATTTATGTTCATGAGCCAATGGGTGGAAGGTTCGGTCAAGAATGAAACCAGCACCGTGCCCATCTCGTGGTGTGACTTGGGAAGAGACACTTTGTTTTTCTGAGCCTCACTGTGCTTGTCTATGGAAACAACCCCGATTCAATGATTTCTAAAACCTTCTCCAGGTCTAAAATCAAATGGATTTTCTTCTCTCTTACTGAGATCGGAGTTACCCTGTTTCTTTAACTCAAACATAAAAATCACACTGAAAGTCTTTTTCCTTGAGATGGGAATTTTTATATTAAGGAAATTTAAAAATACAAACATATTTACAAAGATGTTAACTGAAGCATTGCTTCTAGTAATAGTATTAATATAAATAATATGGCTACAAGTAGAAAAATGAATAAATAAGTAATCTATCAGTTTAAAAGCTATACAATTTATAAAAAATAAGTGTATGATGATGAAACAATATGTGAAAATACATCTTAAGGGGTTTTTTTTTAAGTAGGAACAAAACTGTTACAACTGCATTAATATTCCATATTGGAAAACTGTTTATGTGTGTAAAAAGTTAAAAGAACATAATCTGCAAAAATTGTAGCTGGTTTTGTGTTTGATGAAATTCTGATTATCTTCCCCCTTGCATTTTTCAAATCATATAAACAAATCTTATGTAAGTTCAGACATATTAAACTGCAGTGTTTTTGTAGCCTTCTCCCCATTTCACTAATGGAGGAAGATGGGGCATCATTAGCCTGACGATCTGTGGTAACATTTTTCGTTCTCAGCCATTATCTCTTAAGCTTTTTCTGTTGGCAGAACCCTCTCCAAAGCTCGGTAATAGTCACTAAGTGAGTCCAAATTTCCTTTGAATTGCATAAAACACATTCATCGATTTCAAATCAGCAATCAGCAGATGTCTGCCCAGCATATCTAAGTTTAACACAATAACCTAATTACATAATCTTGAGCAGCAGAGATAAAATATGGAATCCTGAGATCCAGGGCCCATTTATTTTGCTCTCAGTAGTGACAATGGAGAAGGAATACATTTATTTTTTTTCATGGCTTAGCATGGAGGAATTTTAAGTCTATTACTTATTCTAGGTTAATTTTTATAAATAAGTTTGAGGTCAAACCACTGTTTGTTGCAAGACTATTCTTCCTCCATTAAATTGCTTTTGTGCCTTTGTCAAAAATCAGTTCTCATATCTGACAAGAACTTGTATCCAGAATAGGTAAAGGACTCTTACAAGTGACTAATAAAAACACAAATAACAGGTTAAAAAAGGGGCAAAGCACTTGAACAGACAATTCTCCACAAAATAGACAATTTATGTGTGCAAAGAAGACACATAAATCAAAAAGTGTTCAATTGCATTAGTCCTCAATTATGATTACTACCTAATACAAGTATTTCCTAATTTAAGATTTTAGCCCAGACTTTTCCCTAAAATGACACTCCATATTTCTACTTATACATGTAGAAGACACTTCAGTTTATCACACTCCAAACAAAATACCCAATCTTACCTCCACAAGTATACTCTTGTCCAGTTCATGGGCTTGAGATCTGAGTCCAGTATGGTCATACTTGCTGGCCGCAAATGACCCATCCTTACTCCTGGACCTTAGGTTCCTTGCTTTCAGCCTCATCATGGCTTTGTGGTCTGGCTCAAATCTCTCCCCAGTTAGGTCACAGAGATGCCTGATGCTCTGCTGCCAGGACTGACCAGAAGCCCAGATGTTAATTCCATCCCTTATAGTCGTTTCTTGAAAATGGTCCAGCATAAGCCTGGAATGGCCCATTGACCATCTACGGGCAACACCGTACCCTCTCTTCTCCAGGTGCTAGGCCAGAGTCCAGAGTCTCTTTGTGTGGCTGTTTCCATGGGGCCTCATGGCCTCTGTGACATCACATCTTCTGTCTCTGAAGATACTCTCTCCAAGGTTCCACACTGGCTCATCCAAAAGCAGAGGCAGCATTTCCTCTACCCACAGATGCTAAGGCCTCACTTCCACCCTCTGCCCCACAAATTCCAGTCACTCAGCTTTCCCCAAACTGTGTTGTTTGTGCCCCATGAGCAAATCGGAGCTCTGCCTTGGTTCCTCCTCTCTGCTTTGAGGTCTTGAATTTGCCTTCAGGGAAAAAGCCACTGCAATGGCAAAATCCCCCTCATTTCTCTCTTCTCTCGGGGATCAACGTCTTGTACTACTAACTGTCCAACATCTGAAAAGATCACCTTCTTACATATTGCCTAGATTTTTGTTGGTGTTGCTTAAGCATTTCCCCTTTTGACATAAGACAATAACCCAAACTCAACTTGTGTATTCCAAGGTGAGCAAGGGGATGTGGCCCTAGGACAAATTGTACTCCCTTAGACAGGGAGGGTTTCTCCCTCCAGAGACCAGGCATCACAGGGCCCGACCCTAGGGGATCAGGCTGCCCCCGGGTGCATGAAGTCCAGGGCTCCTCACACTTCTGCACGCACAAGTTGAAGTGCTGGTGGCTGTAGGGGACTTGGCTTAGATGTCATCCCATAATGGAAAACTCTTTGACTGTCCCATTTGACACATTTTTGCTGACTTTGCATTGCCCTTCACAATCCACATTTATTTCAATGTTTTAAACTGGTTATTAGATAAACTCTTGGGCTTTTTCCTCCCTCCAAACCTTCTGGTACAATGGCCGCTCCACAGAAATGGTGATTTAATAGACGAGACGATTTTTTACCTGCACATCCTTTTACTCAGTCACCCACAAGCACTGAAATGTCCCAGTCAACAACCGGGTCAGAACAACCACACACGACATGCACTGCCTTGAGAACCGGCGCACACGCGGCCATGGCCACCCACACCCCCACTCTCAGAGAGACAGCGGCCCACAGGCAGGCCTTCACACGGCAACCCTCGCAGCAGAACACCCTGTCATGTCCCCACACCAGGCCCACACTCTGAAATCTCTAAAAAAAAAAAAAAATCTATTTCTTATCTACATTAAGGAAACTGTCAGATGCTTAAGAAAAGAAATCACCCATTAATTTATGCCTCACCTTCTAAACAGCTATTCCTTTTAGTAAGAATAAAAGTAAAATGACCAAAGGTGGGAACAAGAGGGCATTTTAAATCTCTAAATTGAAACTGAAAAGGAAGAAATGTGTCGCAGTAACATAATAATGGCTTTTCTGTTTTCCCACTAAGAGCTTTTTATCACTCTAAAAGGTTCACCCAGAATGCTAACAAAGCTTCAGAAATGCATCAGATGAAACCATTTCCATTTCCCATGGCATTAACCCACCCTCTGATTCCGGCAGAATTAGAAGTAACCTCTAAGAAATTGGCATTCTCCCAGAGGCTTTCCAAGTATACCTCTCCAGGGCCACCTAGGCAAGGGCATCGGTTCATGCCACATTCCTGAAGCTGCCTCATGAACATCTTCTTAAGCATGTCACCCCTGAAGTCACCTGCTTTCTGCAAAAGGCACCAGTCAGACAGAGACCAACTGGGTGGGAGCTCTCCTTCCATTGCATGCAGCTCACCATTGGGATTTCATTTCTAGGACAACCTACAGCTATGTCATATCTTCCATGCCAGTAACATTCTCCTATTCAAAAATAAAGCACAGAAACTCCCATGTAAGTAAAACGTGGAATTGGGTAAATTCTGCCTTCTGCGTTGATTTTTCATTAGTTCATTTATTCTACAGATTCCAAGTGAACTAGGTGGCAGCATTTGGAGCTAAAGGCAGTCTACTTAGTACTAGTCAGTTACCTCTTTGACCACTACCCCACAGAGTAGCCTTCCTATGGTTTTAAAATATGAAAAATGCAAATAAAGAAGAATGTTGTGAGCAATGCCTTAAATTCTCTGGGTGGGGGGTGGGGTTCCTCTCTGAACCAACACAGCCCCAACAACATCAAGTTCAACTGCTCCTGGATAGAGACTTTGGGTTAACAAAAGCTGCTTTACTCCCTCTGACTGCTGTTTCCACTCCAGCTTAGAAACTTAGTCAAGTTTCTACCGTGAGAGGCCAGTCATGTAGGCTAGGCAACATTGGAATCTCGTCAAAATCATCTTCACAGTTGCATTCCAAAAAAGCTGTAATTTTTTCAGCTCCAAAATACTTATAATTAGAGATGCTACACATCAGGAGGAAAATGACAAAGTTGATTTGACATTTCTACTGAAAAGTCACTAGAACCAAGGAATCTGTCTCCAAATGTATTAATTATAGGAAGATGCTTTTGAATGGTGGTTGGTGGTAATCGTTAATGCTAAAAATAATGTTTTCTCTCTATCAGTATGCCAATTCCACTTAGGCCACCAGAAGTCTCATCTTCTCTAGTAAAGTCTTCTCAGATAATGGGTTTTCTTTTCATTTAACGTAATAAAAAAGTACAGGAATTTATTGCATTTTGCATAATTGTATAAAAGTGTTCCTCTCTTTTCACCAACCGAAGGCAAGCCCTCCACCAGCAGAAGGATTACCACTCACTTTACGATGACACTCTTCGTGGTGATGCTCATTTTATTAGGGTGGTCTAGAACCAAACCCACTATATCTCCAAGGCCTGCCTGTATCCTAATGAGGTGCCTAGATGACCCCAAGCTAATGAGGTTTACTGTATCAGGGAGGCTAGACCTAAAGTTCGAGTTGGCATCAATGGATTAGAAGCCCAGTGAGCCCGTTGAGAAGGCTTTCTTCTGCTCCCCAACACACCTTCCTCTGTCCCACACCACCTTTTAGCTGCACCTCAGACAATGCTGGAGCTGCCAGTCATCCCTGGAAGGACGGACGGATGAAGTTGCAGCTCTTTGGCTTTGGCTACCTCATAGCTCAAGAAGGAAACAGAAGCCATAACCTAGGAGGCTTACCCTATTTCTGATTAGATGTGGGTCACACACGTTGCTCCTTCCCTGCCTCCCTGCCGGGGAAAACTGCAGAGAAAGGTTGGTCCATTGTAAGTTTCCAGGTTTTCTTGTAATATCTTACTCACTGGAATAAGAACTGAAAACTGATCACTGAAAACATGTTTCTCATTCTGTCTCTTTATAATACAAAGCTTTCATGTGCTTTAAAAAGGGTTTTGATGCATCATTAAATAAACACATGGCTTTCTAAAGAGAGACACTTTTTCTCAGCAGGGCAAAGACTGTTTCAAAACAGTTCCATTCTAAATCATCAGAAAGAATATGTCCTAACCCCTCTCACAAAGAACAGCTACAGACAGGAATGTTGTTGGGATGAGAAATATGGCAGAGGGCATATTTTTCAGAAGTGTAGAAGGCAGCACGGTACTGTGGAAATCAATCCTTAAGTGTCCTTCCTTATACAGTAAGTCCTCACTTAACAGCATCAAGAGGTTATGTGCCTTTAAGCAAAATGACTTAGAATGAAACCAATTTTACCACAGGCCAATTGATATCAATAAGAGTTAAGTTCTCCCATCCAAGTACTAACCAGGCCCAACCCTGCTTCACTTCCAAGATCAGACGAGATCGGGCGTGTTTGGAGTGGTAGGGCCACAGACAAGAGTTAAGTTCTTAAGACACCTAATCAATGTTATAACAAAGTTGCCAGAAATGACATCATTCAAGGACCTCCTGTATTTAAATAACTGCTTATAGTTTCCAAAGTCTCTATGTGTGTCTCCTACCTGTCCCAAGGAAGTAGGTGAAAGAAATAGCATGATCCCCACATCTGGGTGAGGGTCTGAAAGGGACTAAGGGACTTTGTAGAGATGGGCTGCAGAGTGACAGCTCCTTCCATTGACCAAACTTTCGTTAGGCCCCTCTGAGCCCTGTGCTTGACGAGGCCTGAAGTTGGGCTTCCACCTCCATCCTTGTAGAGTCAGCTTTGGCAAGAATCCCATTGAGTTGGTGTAGCCATCATCCACCAGTTTGATATCTGATCAGATTCCCTTCTCACCCTCTGTCAGGTGATTTCTGATCCCCTCACATGTCTTCAGCAAGAATCTTGACAGGTCGGTTTAGTCAAATCTCCCATTACCCCAATGTTTCCTCTTAGTAACTTCCCACCCACTGACAGCTCACTGTTCCTTGGCTGAAGTTCTCACCTGCCTTTTCTGCATTCAGTACAGGGCCCAGTTCTCTCCTGAGGTCTCTTTTCCCCTATTGCAATAGTTCTGGAGTAAAATCTATTTTTTACTACTCTCCAGCTCTTTTCTTTGGCAATAGCCACAGGTCAAGTCTTTGATTCTGAGTGTAGTAGAAAGCCCTGGGAGATGGGGGTTGTGTTATGAGGCCTGGATCTTCCTCCCGTTAACAAGTTGTTTGATCTCAAGCAAGATACAAGCAGGCCAATTATATGGTGACAGAAGAAAAGCTTTTAGATGGTGAGCCCTGAATAGAGGATACAGATAGCAAATTATAATGTTATATACTTGAAATTTATATAACACTATTAACCAATGTTACTTCAATAAATTTATTTTTTTCAAAAGAGTAATGCAAGTTCATCATAGAAATTAAAGGGGAAAAAGATACTTTCTCTTGGGTTGAGATGGGGATGCAAATTGTGACTCAACCATCATTAGTAATCAAGCTTAAAGTCAGCAAGTGCCTGTAGCCTGCCTCTGTCTGTCCCTGCTCATCTCAAGTGCATCTCTTCACTGTAGCATTAGCTTCCAGGCCCCCTTCTCACATTTTCTCTGCCCAGCATTTATAAGAGGAGACAGACAAACTCATTTACCTAAAAGGTGCGAGCATATATGGGCAGGTCCAGTCCTGGCTTGCCTCTCCCCTTTATCATGAGGCACTTGGTTTTAAGTGCAGGATGGTGGGAATAGTTCACCTGGATAAAAGCAAACTTATCTACTTAAGTTTCATTCTTTGCACATGAACACAATAATGATGACTCAGCTGTCAGCTGCTCCAAAGATTCCCTGTCACTTACTTAATGTATAAAACCCAGGCTTCCATTCTTGGGCATAACTATTTGTGAGTGAAAAGCAATAACTTCTGTTATATCATTTGAGCTTCTTTCTAATTTAGAAAGACCAGAGCAGCCTCCCCATTCCCCAAGGTAATTACAAATGAGAACAGCTTTATGTTGTAGGCAATTCACAGCCTGCCTGTGACGCCCCAAACCAGCAGAGATTGGTGTTTACCTGCTGATCTCCTGCCCACGGTGCTCTATGGCAGACACTATAGATCTTGATAATGAACGCTATTTTAAAAACCCTACTAAATCTACCAGAGAAGCTCTCTGGATGTTCCCACTGATACGATAAGAAAGGATTATGCACGCCTCTAGGTCTGGCATGGGTCAGTTTAGAATTATCAGAAAGTTTCATTTCTGTATTCTGGCTATGCCTCCACTATGGCCGAGTTTAACCTTTCCCTGTAAATGAAATGTGTCCCATCAGTTCTCCTGAGGAGCTGCCCTTCCACACAGTGAAGCACTCCCATTAATTAAGGGGAGCTAGTCTTAATGAGAACTGCGAACTGCCCTTCCCATTTGCTGCTCAGAAATGCCTACGACAACACAGAGAGTAAGACCCAAGGGTCCATTATAACCTCTATTGTTTCCCATAGTCATTTTGACTTCACACTCAGAAAGTAAATTTCAACCTAATGCTCCTTTAAAAGATATGGCTGTTATAAAAATCATTGGGATACTTACTAGCATTCCAGGGGGGAAAGCACTTTTGTTGCATTATGACCATACTTTCATTGTTCCTGGTGAACTAATAATTTATATACAATATTGCCAATCATGTATCATAGTGAGGCAGGCAGCCCTATAATCTCCAACAGTGGGAGAAGGTATGGTTGTTCAAAATTTTCCCACTGTCACTGTGACTCTGAAACCAGATGAACTGTCTATGGTAAAACATTTATGATTTACCATTATGACAGCGGAAGTCATTGGTACCTCACCCACATCCCCTTTTCGGGCTGGTGCACTCCGCCTCCTCCCAGCCCTGAAATGTGAGTGTCAGCTGCCAAAGACAACTGCTACCCTCCCTTGAAGAACAATCCTCATTAACTGGAACCACTTCCCTAGAAGTGCCTTGGAGCTCACTCAAGCCACAGTCCCCCAAGAGGCAGTGGGAGAAGCCTGCAGCCACTGACAGAATAATATGAGGTATCATACCTCATATTCTGTCATATGCTCCCCTTATATCCCCCTGAGGCAACTCCTGGTGCCACTCATATTCCAGAACCTCTTATACCATCACCACACTAAAGCTAGTATCACACATCCTGGCCCAGTTTCTTCTGAATTCCTCTCCTGCTTCCCTTGCTCCTTTAAAGACCGTACCTGAGAGAACTCACTCAAAAATCACACAGGAATTATATCTCCTGCTGTGTTTCTAGGAATCCCAACCTAAGGCATTAAATGTGGAGCAGGTCTAAGAACAGGAAATCACACCAAGATGTCAATGATGGTAGCCCCTTCCTTCAAAAATGTATGTTTCTTATTTTTATTCCATGGATCTGTTTCAGCATCAAAGAAGAGGAGCATCTCTGGTCTTTAAAGACTCAGTGTGCATTGATAGGCACATAGACCAAATCTTACATAACAAGCAGGCATCATGCTCTAAGGAATGACTGCCATGAAAAATATGCCTTAGGAATCTATCTATCTGCATGTGGTTTTTAGGAAGGCACTACTGATTTCTAACTGAAGACAACTTTCAATCATTTAATTGAAGGTAGGTGGAGTTAAGATTGGAGCAGATGTCACTCTTAGCACTCCCATTCAACGTGGTACTAGAAGTCCTAGCAGGAGAAATAAGGCAAGAAAAAAAAATAAAACCCAATAGAATTGGGAAGGAAGATGTCAAATTGTCTTTATCTTTAGATTACATAATTTTATATAGAGAAAATCCTAGACTCAGCCAAAAAAAAATTGTCATATCTAATCAATGAATTCAGTAAAGTTGCAGGATACAAAATTAACACACAAAAGTCAGTAGTGTGTCTATACACTAACAACCAATTTTCTGAAAAAGCAATAAAGATATAGATCTCATTTATAATAGCACCAAAAAACAATAAAATACTTTGAAATAAATTTAACAAAGGAGGTGAAAGATCTTGACTATAAAAACTATAAGTCAGTGATAAAAGAAATCAAAGAAAAAAACAAATAAATGAAAAGGTATCCCATGTTCATGGATTTGAAGAATTAATATTGTTAAAACATCAATACTACCAAAAGCCATCTCTATGTTCAATGAATCCAGATTCCAGTGACATTTTTATGGAGGCAGCACACTTCCTGATTTCAAGCTATACTATAAAGCTACAGTAAGCAAAATGGTATGGTACTGGCATAAAAACAGAGAAATAGACCAGTGGAAGAGAATGAGAGCCCAGAAGTAAACTTAAGCATACATAGTAAACTAACATTTGAAAAGGGAGCCAAGAATACTTAATGGAGAAAAAACAGTCTCTTCAGTAAATGATGCTGGGCTAATTGGATATTCACATATAAAAGAATAAAACTAGAGTCCTGTTGTACACCACGGACAAAAATTAACTAAAACTGGATTTAAAACTTAAATGTAAGATCTGAAACCATATAACTCCTAGAAGAAAACATTCAAAAAAGCTCTTTGACATAGGTCTTGGTAATAATTTTTTTAAAAATGACACCGGAAGCATCAAATTAAAAAGCTTCTGCACAGAAAAAGCAGTTATACAAAAAAAGTGAAAAGACAACATAGGAAATAGAAAACATATTTGTAAACTGTATATTCGACAAGGGGTTAATATCTCATAGCAACAAAAAAAAATTAAAAATGGGAACAGGACTGGAACAGACAGTTCTCTAAAGAAGATATACAACAGGACAATGTGAAAAGATGTTTAACATCATGAGACATTGGAGGAATGCAAATTAAAACCACAATGAGATATCACCTGTTAGAACAGCTAACATCAAAAAGATAACAAATGCTGGCTGAATTTGGAGAAAAGGGAATCTTTGTGCACTGTTTTGTGGGATCATAAATTGGTACAGCCACTTACCAAAACAGTAAGGAGAATTCTCAAAAATTAAAAATAGAGCTCTCATATGGTCCAGCAATTCCACTCTGAGAATACATCTAAAGGAAACAAAAACATTAACTCAAAAAGATATCTGAGACTTCAGGCCAAGATGGAGGTATAGGTGGACATACTGTGCCTCCTTGCACAACCAAAATTAAGGACAACAAAGATTTAGAAACAAGAAAACAACCAGTACTGATAGAAAATTGAACTGTATGGAAGTCCAACAACTATTCATCCAGACTGGTAAGAGAGGCGAAGTCCCAGCAGGAAAAAGTAGAGGTTGGCAGACCGGGTGCACAGGCAGCAGCTAGCAGACCACAGGTGTACAGAGGGCAGCTAGTGGGCCCCAGGCATGGGGTGGCAAAAGTGCAGGCCCAGTAAGGATGCGCAAGGTGGCTGGCTGACCAGGTGGTCCCACATTCACGCGCAGATAATCCAAGCAAAGGGGAAGCAGAGGAAGGGACTGGAATCCAAGAGAGAGCAGAGCAAGCACAATTGTTCCCTCTCAGATCCTGCCCCCACATACAGCTTCACTACCCAGCAACTGGGCTGCCCCGCCCTGGGGAACACCTAAGTCTCTGCCCCTCACTACATAACAGCCACAACCGGACCAAAAAAAAAAAAAAAAAAAAGACTCAAACAGGAGAACCAATCAAAGCCCCAGAGCCAATTCATCTAAGCGACAAAGAGATAGCCAACCTATCAGATGCACAGTTCAAAGCACTGGTCATCAGGATGCTCACAGAATTGTTTGATTTTGGTCACAAATTAGATGAACAAATGAAGGCTACAATAAGTGAAATGAAGGAAAACACACAGAGAACCAATAGAGATGAGAGGAAAACTGGGACTCAAATCAATGAAGTGGACCAGAAGGAAGAAACAAACAACCAAACAGAAAAGAAGGAAGAAACAAGAATTCAAAAAAATGAGGAGAGGCTTAGGAACCTCCAGGACATCTCTAAATGTACCCCTATATCCAAATTATAAGGGTACCAGAAGGGGAAGAAGAGCAACAAGTGGAAAACTTATTTGAACAAATAATAAAGGAGAACCTCCCCAATCTGGCAAAGGAAATAGATTTCCAGGAAGTCCAGGAAGCTCAGAGAGTCCCAAAGAAGGTGGACCCAAGGAGGAACACACTAAGGCACATTATAATTACATTAGCCAAGATTAAAATGAAGGAGAGAATTCTAGAAGCAGGATAAAGGCACAGTCACCTACAAAGGAGTTCCCAACAGACTGTCAGCTGATTTCTCAAAAGAGACCTTACAGGCAAGAAGGGGCTGGAAAGAAGTATTTGAATTCTTGAAAGGTAAGGACCTACATCCAAGATTGCTCTATCCATCGAAGCTGTCATTTAGAATGGAAGGGCAGATAAAGTGCTTCTCAGATAAGGTCAAATTAAAGAAGTTCATCGTCACCAAGCCCTTATTATATGAAATGTTAAAGGGACTTACCTAAGAAAAAGAAGATAAAAAATATGAACAGTAAAAAGACAGCAAACTCACAGATATTAACAACCACACCTAAAACAAAAGCAAACTGAGCAAACAGCTAGAACAGAAACACAGAAATGGAGATCACATGGAGGGTTAGTAACAGGGGAGTGGGAGGAGGAGAGAGGGGGAAAAGATACAGAGAATAAGTAGCATAGACGGTGGGTAGAAAATAGACAGGAGGAGGGCAAGAATAGTGTGGGAAATGTAGAAGCTAAAGAACTTATGACACATGGACATGAACTAAAGGGGAGAATGTGGGTGGGAGGGGGCGTGCAGGGTGGAGGGGAATGACGGGGGAGAAATGGGACAACTGTAACAGCATAATCAATAATATATATTAAAATTTTTTTAAAGGATATCTACACCCTCATGTTTATAGCAGCAACATTAACAAAAGCCAAGACATGGAAACAGTCTAAGTTTCCATTGATGGATGAATGGATAAAGAAGTTGAGGGTACACAATGGAATATTATCAGCCCCAGAAAAATGAGGAAATCCTACATTTGCAACATGAATGAATCTTGATGGCATTATGCTAAGTGAAATAAGGCTGGCAGTGAAAGACAAATACTATATAATCTCACTTATATGTGAATCTATTAAAAACTCATAGAAAAAGAAATTAGACTTGTGGTTACCATGGCAGAGGGGTGGGAAAAGGGGGAATTGGAAGAAGGTGGTCAAAAGGCACAAACTTCCAGTTCTAAGATAAACAAGTACTAGGGATATAATGTACAATGTGAAGATCATAGTTAACATTGCTATATGATATGTAGAAAAATTGTTAAGGGAGTTTAAGTAAATCTAAGAGTTCTCACCACTAGGAAAAATTGTTTTCCTCTCTTTTTTCTTCTTTCTTTTCTTTTTATGCTCTCTATATGAGAAGGTGGATGTTAGGTAAACCTATTGTGGTAATCAATTTCACAATATATGTTAATCAACCAACAAGCTATATGTCTTAAACTTACACAGTGATGTATATCAATTATTTCTCAATAAAACTGAAAAAAAATGGGATGATGACAAAAAAAGAAAAAATGGGATGATGGGAGGATCATCATCCTTAGGGAGGATATATTTAACTATTGGGGAAGTTGTATCTAAGCTTGATCAAACACTTATTGAGGAGTCCCTGATACAAAGATTTATACTAAGTGCTTTACATTGAACAATCTGTGAAAGTAGATTTTTATGTCTGAATTCTAGTCCAGAATATAAGTGAAAACACAAGTGAGTTAATTTTGTAGTAAAGCCTGTAAATTGTTTAAGCATATACCAGCCTGTAAGCTCCTTGAAGGCTGAGGTTTTTTGGGATAAATGTGTCAATACTCTTTCAATGGAAATCCACTGCTTTTGCCTGTCAGGAATCTATTCCACCTTTTGGTACAATAGAAGGATCTGGAATGTCTTTGTGAACCACCTCCCTGGACTCTCAGCCCAGCCGACTCTGGTGAAGTTAGTCCTGTCTCTGAGATCCAGGGGTGGGATTCAGATACCGTACTAACAATGATTGGTTCCAGGGTAGGCACATGAGGCAAGCCTGGCCAATTAGAGCCTATGAAAGTCAGCCCAAGACTATTGCTGGAAGAAATGTTTTTCTCCTGAGTGAAACTCACAGGACACCCTTATAGCTACCTGTGCCATATTTCCATAACCAGAATATACCCTTCAGGAAAATAAAGCCAATACAACATATAAGCAACAGCTGAGAGATCAAAAGCAAACAATTTTTCCCCCAACACAGTCCTGGCCTTTCCATTACAAAGATCAATTAATTTTAAAAAATGTTTAAGTCATCTGAGTTGAGTTTCCATCAGCCTCCAGGCATTATATATGTGTATATATATCAGGTACAAATGTGTTCATTAGAACATTGAGAAAAGCACTTTCAACCTAAAGCAATTACATCTAATTCAATAAATATGTATCGATCACTTACTCTGGGACAGATATTGGGCTGGCATCCAAGGATTCTCAGATGATCAAGACATGATTCCCTTTCCTTAAAACATTTATAATACCTCTAGCTCTGAGAAAAACCCATTAGATGTTAATGGCAGTCTGTTGTACTTATCACCATTGGAAACAGCAGGGGCATCCATTTGAAAGAAGTTTATGTTGGGAAATGTTTTATTAAAAACCCAATGGAGAAATAGGTGAGTCAAGTCGTTTCCTGGATCTGAACCATAAACTGGTGTACCGCGCCATAAACCATGACTCCACTGGGACACAGACACATATTTTTAAACTTTTAAGATTGAAGAGTAGCTTGAACAGAACAGCCAAAAGGAACAGCCTGTCCTGTTGAATGACTCACTTGAGAAATTTCCATTTTTATGCCATTTCAAAGCAGAATTTTCAGACTTAAAATGTGGATTGCCCTTAAATTAGATATGCTATTTGGATAACATCCTTTTGATGAAATGTCGTGTCATCCTATCAGAGACAACAAGGCTTCTGTTGCTATCTAACTCTTCTGATAATTGTTACATTTCATAGTTTCTCCAAGATTTGGATAAACTGGTGAGCAACAAGCTACTAACAGTAATATCCTACTTTACGTGAGAGCATTTTCACACGCTTTGTCTCCTAGGGAGTTGGGAGAGCCAACCACTAAATATACCTAAGTAGCTGCTTATCTTTTTATGGGATATTATTTATTTTAGCCATTTTTTCATTTCCTTTTCCCCATTTCTACTACCCGAAGAAGGGAGGCTTTCTTTTTCTCTCACTTGGATCTTTGCAATGGCCTAACAACTAGTCCCCATTTCTTTACTTTTATTCTCAATATTTCTCATGCATAGCTCTGACCGTATCATTTCCCAACTCACTGGTTCTCCATACTTACCGAAAAAATCCAGACATCTTAGCTAGTCGTTCCATGATCCACTTACATTTCCGATGTCAGATCCTACCCACCCTTCACTCTGAAAAGGAACAGAAGTGAAAGGGAAATCTCTATATATGCAGAAAGTGACTAGGACCTTTAGCCCTCAAAGGCAGAAAAGATAAGTCAAAGAGAAGGACCCCTCTCTGGAGCCCACATGTTTGTAAGTGCTGAGCCTTGCGGTGAAACCCAGAGCCCCTCCCGAACACAGCGTTGTCTCTCAAGACCTCAGTGACCTTTTCCATAAAGGGCTGTGGTCCGATCGACATGAAACTAATATCCCACTAGTGGAAGCAACGTCTGAGTAGGTCCACGAGTTCTGGAATCACGTTAGTCTTATGCAGTGTGGCCAGCCACTAACAGCTGCGACAGGAGAATAGTAGCCACATGGGAATTTTTAAAGATATATAGAAACAGAGCAGAATCTATTTTTTAAGTTTTTACTTATTATTTTTAGAGAGAGGGGAAGGGAGGGAGAAAAAGAGGGAGAGAAACATTGATGTGAGAGAGAAACATTGATCAGTTGCCTCTTGTATGTGCCCCAACTGGGGACCAAACCCACAACCTAGACCTGTGCCCCAACCAGGAATCAAATCGACAATGTTTTGCTCTGCAGGATGGTGCCCAACCAACTGGGCCACACTGCTCAGGGCCAGAGTCAATTTTAAATAATACATACAAGCTAACAAATGATCCTTGTGAAAGGCCCCTGAGAGATGGCTGCTCAGCTCAGCCCCCCACCTTTACTGGGCTGGTTATTCCCAAGTACCTAAGGAGCTTGTTGAAAAGACACATTCCCAGGACTCCACTTTAGAGATTCAAACTACGTGAATCTGAGAGGATGCTGTAAATTCAAAATTTTTAACAAGTGCCCAGGTGATTCAAATGTCCAGCCAGCTTTGGGAACCAATAATGAGTCTGCTCCTCAAGTCACCTCCTCAGAGGATGCTACACTCTCCCTCAACCTGGCTCCCAAGCTAATTGGCTGTTGATGAGCTATTTATTTTATAAGTTCCTCTAGAGCAGCGGGTCCCAACTTGTGGGCACATTAGAATCATCTGGAGTCTTGAAAGTTTCAAAGTCTAAACCACACCGAGCCCCATTATCACAATTTCTGGGGTGTGGGACACATGTCAATATGTAAGCTCCCCAGGTGACTCCAATGTCCAGGTGAGCTTGGAAATCCCTGCTCTATAGTCTTACTGCTCACGCAGTGATCCACAGGCTAGCAGCTTTAGCGTAACCTGGGACCTCCTTAGAAATGCAGAATCCTGGGTCTCTTCCAGGAACTGAATTAAATAAAATTTGCATCTTAACAAATCTCCATGCAATGTGCATGCATATTCCAGTTTGAAAAGCCCAGTCCTACTGATTTTAATCTCTCCGTTTTTTCGTGGGCATCAAGGTCAGTTCTGTAGAACCAGACAGGGAAAAGAACCACAGGCTCCCCAGTAGATAACCAAGTTCACATGTGCCATCAAAAAGAAGTCATTGTTTTTTAATGTCTAATGAATGCAGGAAGATCCAGCCCACCACTCCAGCTATTCAGCGCTTACAGACACCGCACGCTCATTTTGACATTTCCACCTCAAACTCTCGAAGCTAAAAGAGCGCTGAATAAGTCGATTAATTTGTGGGACATATCCTCAGCCCACCTCGGTCAGTCTGAATGAAGTCACATCCGTGCAGACGCTGTTGCAGGGGGTCCTGTGGCAGACACACCTGGGCGAGGGCAGCTCCGGCGGCTGAGCTGGCTGAGCTGGCTGAGGGTGGCTGAGACCCAGCAGGCAAATTTCCCACACTGCTCTTTTCCTGGGAGAAAGGGGAGGAGAGGTTCACAGAGACCTCACGTGCAACAGCTGCCTCGGGAAAAGGCAGCCTGCCCAGGAAATCTCTGACAAGCATGAGCTCAGGAACAAAAGTCCAGATAGAATTACTTCTGCTCTCATTGGCAATTTGTCGCTGTTGGCACGGCAGCTACGTCTAAGTTACTGTGGGTGGGTAAGGAGCCTCAGTCATCACGGAAGGTGAAAACCTGACAGATTCTACCAACCAATGAGCAGGACCCTCACATGAGCCACCCCTGGGTCAGCCTTGACCAAAGGGAGGGTTGTCCTGCAGCAGAATTCCTCTCTCCTCACCTGGAGCAGCATGAGGAGCAAGTGAGATTGTCTTTCCAGGGCATTTTAGACACAACAGTTTTATTATCTGGTTTAGCAGAACAGTTTTTAGGGTAACAAGGAATGATTCCTTATGGTTTTACACTCCCTCTTTGCAACTCAAAGAGGAAATACGTTTCTCCTGTTTCTTCCTTCGCTGTTCTCCTCACTCTAGCATTCTCTATAGATGTTATATAGATCTACACCAGCTAGAAACCTCTGAAGATTGGCCAAAGAAATCGAGAAGTGTGCCTAACGAATTGTGTGCCAGTGATGTGCTGGGGAGCAGTGGAGCCCAGACGGAGCAGGTAGAGTCACAGTGCACCCCTCTTCGGCAGCTCTGCTCAAGCCTCCAGAGGTTCTACTGAGTTATGCCAGAGATTTACAAACTTAAGCAGGCAAGAGCATCCTCTGCGCGTAGTGTGCTAAAACCCAAAATTGCTGGGCTCCAGCCCCAGAGGTTCTGAATTGGTAGGTCTGGACTGGAGCAAAGGAATTTGCATTTCTATTAGGGTCCCATGTGCTGCTGTTGCTGCTGGTTTGGGGGCCACACTTGGAGAACCAGTGAGCTGGGGAAACCTGGAGGGCCGCTGTGGGGGGAAGGTAGCGCGCCTCGTCTACACTTTGGGAACAGAGCATCTTTGCTCTGCACAATGAATATTTCCTTAAAGATTGATTCCTGGAAGTGCGGCTAATTGACCTAAAGGGTATAAACATTTTTATGGCTCTTGATAATGATTTCTAAGTTGCTTTCCCAAAGTTTGGGGCCAATTTATGCCACCATCATCACGTGTGAATATTGAATATTATACCAGTTCTTTCATTATCAGAACTGAACCTGATCATTCTTTTGACTTATTTCATAGGTGAAATAATAATGGTATTGATAACAATGTCATTTAAAAACATAACCACTTCTCAATTACTCTGTAAGATGACATACTATTCCGAATTTATATCATCATATTCATTTGAGTATTAATTGAGAAGACAAAAGCCAAACCCATAGCACCTGACACCTCGATCAAAGCTCCATGACACAGGACCCTGTCTGCTTCTCCACTGCATCCTGGTTGCCTGGTCCTGCCACGTAATAGGTGCTCAATAATGTTTGTTAAAGGAATAAATGATAACTTCCCTTGCTTGCTCGAGAAAACTTAAATACAGTTGCTTCTTAAAAATGTCATACATTTTACTCCATCCCTTCTGTGCTGTTTGTTCAGAAGAATGAAAGTTTGATAGTGTGCAAATTGCCAATGCTAAGTCTGTGCTAATGTCCCTGTGGTTTTCTGATTCTTTAACAAGCATCCCTGAGCATCCGTAACAAGCAGGAAAACAGGAGAGAGGCAGGCAGGATGTTACCTGAAGTCACTCCACACGGGCTCTTCCCTCTCCCAACCCAATTCCCTCCTGTTTGTTTTCAGCAGCGTCACGGGGTGCCTCAGCCTGGTTCCCCCAGATTAACACAGGATCAGAGAGTCCCCTGTGCAGCCAGTGCGCGCCCAGGCAGCAGCGGGTAGAGAGCAGACGGACTCGGTCCCTTTCCCCTGTGGGCTACGAGAAGCGCAAAGCTTGCCGGAGCCCCGGGCCCCTGGAACACAGCAGCTCCCCAGCAGCCGGGCTCATTACCGACACTTCAGTTACTCTCATTCAAACTCAGAGGCAGGCCCATCCTCTGTGGGCATGTCCTGGAGATCGATGGCTTTAATTTGATGTGAATAATTCATACAGTGGCCCAAGCATCCTTATCAGCACTGTCACTTGATAAGGAGTCATATAATCAAACTCGGGCCTCAGAGGTTGCTGTGATTGCCCAGGTGTGGGGTTCTCAGCTCTGGCTGCTGTTAGTCACACAGGCTCTGAACTCCTGGGGTTGGGGTAGGGGAGCCCACACACACCATTCCTGCCTCCGCACCTTTGCACACACCCCATTCTCCATTTCCTGCTTCCTCAGACCGAGCTGGGGCATGGTCTGTCCTCTCATCTCTTGAACCCTACCCACTCACCAACTTCTCTGTGGGCCGCTTCCTCTGGAAGTACTTACCCGATGCCTCTTCCCAGGAAGTGCGCCCTCCTCCCAACTCAAACTGCATCTACAACACTCACTCACTCTGTTTCTCAAACACATCTCCAGTTAACACAAACTGCATTTCACATCTTGTCTTCTCGACTGGAATGCTGGATTCAGGCTCACGTGTCTTCATGTCCCTCCCAGAGCCTTGAACACAGGAGGTATCCAGTAGCTGCCGTAAAAGGTTTTTTAATGAGAAGGAGTTTGGCAGGAATCCTGCTATAAACCCTAGCAATCTGCAAACCGAAACCATAATTAGGTACAAACCTAATCGGACTCTCACCTGCCCCAGAGTCCGCAGCATGGTGCACGCATGTGCACACATGTGTGGACACACTATTCTGAACATCAGTGATGCCTTCAGAATCCGAACACAGAGGCCAGGGCGACTCCGGCAAAACCTCCTCAGCATTTCCTTTGAAACTACCATCCTGGACTCCGGAGAATCACCTTGCGTTTACTTTGATTTTCCCTATACGAGACCGCTTTTCAAAGATTCTTGGGAAATCTGTTTGTTGTCTGGCTCCTATGCACGCCGGCATGTCAGTAACAAAGCTTTGACAAGAGCTGATCGGTGGCTGCTTTCATCCGTAGCCCCCCACACTGGCTGCTTTCATCCCGACACTGAAGCACCCACTGCCCATCCCACCCCTTCCACCCAACATGCTGCCTACTGTTACTGCAGCAGCACGGTTTTCAGCCAGCCTGTTGTACACGCTCCAGGCACACCCCTGAGACCCCGCGGGTTCGGTTCCAGACCACAGCAACAAAGCCAGTTGTAATCTATCGCTGGTGAAGCATCTTGCCTTCGTTTTGTAAAAATGCAACGTTTGCGAGGTGCAGTAACGTGACGTGTGCCTGTACTGACTTACTATTGTTAACTCAAGGAGGTTGATAGGTCCACATTTAACACATGTGGAGTCCAGCGCAAATAACATCCCTTTTTTACTGCAAAATCTTTGATTACAAAATCATAAGCATCTCATTCTGTAACACAGCAAGATCGCATTCAAGCATGCCATATGACATTTTAGGTGAAATGTCCAAATTAAAACTGTAAGCTATCACACCCATATTACGACCCTACCAACCACACTCAAGCAGGCGTTACTTCTGCCGGAACCCGTATATATAGCTGAACAGGTACCTACATCACAGCTGTAGTCTCCACACTGCTTAAAGCTGTCGAGAATTGCCTCATTAATGCATGCTACCAGTATAGCTGGAATAGATTCTTTATTTACTCAGTGGCTAACTCACTCCTCAGAGGTTGATAGAAAAAGCCATAAATGCGGAGTCAGACACAATGTGAATTATCCTGTTTTCTCTTTTATTCATCAGGCTGATACTTACAATAGTTTATCTTTTGTACTTCTACACATGTTTCCGACAACGTTGTGAGCACTATACACAAACATGAGTCTACGACTTTTTTCGAACAACTTAAGATAAAGGGGGAAAAATGAGATACCAAGGTGACACCAGGCCTGGTAAATGGCACTGCACAAAAACGATGCCGCGCCATCTTCCTTCTCACAAACTCTCCTACAGTGTGACCTCGGCATTTCTCCCACCAAAAGGTAGGGCCTGTGTCCCCTTCTCCTTGTTGGGTGGGCTCCCTGTAATCAACCGACTGCGGCAGAGAGAAAAGGCAACTCCGCCGCTGCCTTAACCAGTGAAACACGTTCACGGGGAGCCCTGCTGCTGTGCAAGGCCACCGCCCTGAGGCACCCACCTGGGAGGAAGCCAGAGCCACGGGGAGAAGCCACAGATAAGACCAGCAGTCCCGGCCTCCTTCCCAGCCCAAGCACCAGCCGCACAACCGGCCCTCCCAGCCTCCAGCAGGAGAGCCCTACCCAGCCTTCCGCTTTCCCGCTTTGAGGCCCCAGACATCGTGGGGCAGGTCCAAGTCACCCCCACCGTGTGTGCCCTGCGGGGATTTCTAACCCACCGAATCTAGACGCCTAATATATGTTCTACTCCTAAATTTGGAGTGATTTGTTCTGCCAGCAGTAAGAACCAGAACACCTAGGAACAGCAATTCACAGACCTGGTTAACATGAAGATTTTCAAGGTTGACCTGTGAGGTCATTAGATTCCTTTGATACCCCAAGAGGCCTCGGGAAAAGCCATCACCCGCAGCAGCAGAGTCACCGTGCAGTTCTACAAGTCAGCAGGCGCGGTCTGATTCCAGGTGTCAGGAGAGCCGCGTGCGACTTGGGAACGGCGGTACCGCACAATGGTTTCTTTCCCTCCGCCGGACAACTCCCATGTCCTGAACTTTGTTTATTCTTCCCCCAAACCCTGTGTTCCTCTCTCTCAACCTCAGTTTCCAAACTGCAAATGACAACAATGTCCATTCCAACCACTTCATACACCTTTTATAAGACTCCAATGGGGTATTATAAGTGAATGCATATTTGAAGAGGAAAAAATAAGAATTGGTCCGTTAAAGATCCAGAAATGTCAACACAGGCACCATATACTGATCTTTGTCAGATGGACTGACTCAGAGCTATGCAAAAACACATGTAATATTGACTTCATATTCTTGCCACCCCGCAGTAAATAAATGTGATTAAAAGCAGCTCAAACCTGGGAGGAGATGCTTCTTTTCCTGCCACAGACACTGCTGGATTCAGTCCACCCCTCCTCACTCGATCCATGGGATCCTTTTACATGGGGCACAGGTGAAGCCCACGTCTCATGGTGCATAATAGGCATCCTGAGTGTGCCCACCTGGGCCACATCACAGGCCCCACAGAGCAGAGGCCCCGGCACCTGGCAACACCCACATAGGCAGGAAAATTGTGAACAAAAGTGAAGGAGCAGGAGAAAACAAACCCCACCTGCATCTTTTGCTTCATCTCCCAGGGAGCGTCTTTTAAGAACAAAGAGGAAGAACTAGATGTTTCGTGCCAACAACGGGGCGGATCTCAAAGAATGAGTGTCAAAACAAAGAATGAGAAGAGTCTGAGAGTGTTTGACACTCACCTGTGTGTCCATAGCTCGTCTTGGGGGGAGCAAAGACCCCTGTGCCAGGAGTCTGAAGACTGCATTATCATCCCAGGTGTGCCCCCGACCAAGTCCGGATCAGTCCCTACTGAACAGGAGCTCCTGAGAGCAGATCTGTGTCTTGCCCATCTCTGCATGCCTAGCTCTATCATATCTGTCATATAAAAATGTTTATTCGATTAATGAATGAGGTTCATTAATGTGGTAGCTGAGATGGTGAGTTTTGCAATCAAATAAACGAAATTCAAATTCCGTCACCTGCTATTAGGCACTCAACTTCTGCCTGTGTCCTGATCAGGAAACCAGGGGTAGGAACATCACCTTTATGTAGCAGGTGCTGCTGGTGTCCTGCTTGTCCCTCTCAGAGCCCCCTACTTCCCCTTGATACAGGTGAGTTTCCAGCTGAAGCTGGCAGCTTCCCACCTTAAACACCTATGTCTTTCTCTTCTCTGCTGGAGGGCTTTCTCTTTCACCAAAAGAGCCTGCTCTCCAGGGGCAACCCCAAAGTGTGGGGAGTAATGCTCAATGAGGGGTCTAGGGGTGAATGCCTCTGCCTCCCAGGCTCTGCTTGGGCACTTGGTTCGTGTGTCCGCAGCAGGACCCAGGTCCAGCAACCTACTCATTAGCAAACCCTTTACTGGCTTGTCTGCATGTCTCACTTTCCCCTAAATAGACTCAGTGTGATTCCCAAATTAGCTGCACCTAAGTCCTTTTCTCAAAGTCTTTTTCAGGGCTGTTACGGGCTGGATTCTGCCCTCCTGAAATTCATTTGTTGAAACCCTAACCCCCAGGACACCGGAAGGTGATTGTGTGTGGAAATAGGGCCTTTAAAGAGGTGATTAAGTGGGTCCTAATCCAAGCAGACCAGTGTCCTTATAAGAAGGGGACATTTAAATAAAGACACTGGGGATACTCACACACAGAGGAAAGGCCACGGGCGGACACAGTGAGAAGGCGGCCACATACACACCAGGGAGAAAGTCATCAGGAGAAATTAATCCTGCCAGCACCTTGATCTTGCACTTCCATGTTCCAGAACTGTCAGAAAATAAGTCTCTGTTGTTAAGCCAACACAGGGGAGACCCAAACTAAGATATGCCCTTGTGAAGTGGTTGCGAAGAATAAATAAGACTGAGCACATGCCCAAAATAGCTGTCCCTCCCTGCCGGTTATTGCTACTGGTATGTCAGCAGTCACAGTGGCGGTGAAGGCGGATGGCGTGAATGCACATGGAGTGGCACCACCATCTCCATCTGTAAAATAATAATCGCTCTGCCATTGTTCCTAAAGGGGTAGTTGTGAAGACCCAAGGAGAGAGCAGATGTGCAAAGATGGGAAGTGTTTAACATCTGTTCACTCTTTCATTCAACAAACCTTTGTTAGCACCAACTCCAGGCCCCGGGCCAGCCGCTGGAATGACAGAGCACGGCCAGGGTCATCAAATTTAAATGATTTAAAATAAAATTTAAAATTCAAAATTCAGTTCTTTAGTCACACTTATCACATTTCAAGTATTCCAGAGCCACATGTATCTACTGGCTATTATGTTGGGCAGAAGAAAACACATTTCCAAAAATGTAGAAAATTCTATTGAACAGCACTAGTCAAAAGGAAACAAAATTAATTCTTATTCTTAAACAATTACAAATGCAATCTGATAATGATGGTATTTCCAGAAAATGTACTCAAAACTCCAGGCTGGGGCGGGGGCCAAGGGTCAGTCTTCACTTCTGAAAGACGGTACAGTGACCCCAGACATCCAAGTTCTTAGAATAGTCAGTTGCTATTCAAATCACTGCCAATAAAACCAAGGACACTTTCATTTATGTAACATAATTAGATGCTTATTCTGTGAAAGTCACAATGCTGAGTGCAGCAGGGCACCCAAAGATGGAAAAGCCACAGGTTCCTATCTTAAGAAGCTTACTTATGGTTTTGTTGGAGTGATAATAAATGCACACAGATAGCCCGCACTTGCCAAAGACTGAAAGTAGCCTCACATGAGAAGTGACTGTCCTAACAACAGCTGGCGTGGATCGAGCACTTAGCATGGGCCTGCATGGGGCCAAGAGCTTTAGAGAAATGCTCTCATTGACTTGTAATACTTACCTTAGTAGGATGTGCTGTTCTCATGTTCATTTTACAGAAGAAAATGTGGCACAAAAAGATTGAGAACCATGCCCAGGGACACACAGCTAATAGGTAGCGAGCCCAGGCAACCACACCCCGGGCCAGTGCTCTAAATCCCTACCAGTTAGGATGGCAACAGTGTGGCTCATGGTGGCATATGAACAAGCATGAAACCACAGGAGAACCCATTTGGAAAAACAAAAGCTTGTGCCCACACCCCTCCTACACACTTCTCTTAGTTTGAGTTTCCTCCAAAGTAGCTGAGAGCCAAGGACTAGGGTGCAAGTGTTTTATTTGGTGGATGCTCTTGGCAGCAGGAGTGAGGGCAGAGGAAACTTGGACAGAGAAGGAGAAAGTAACAAGGTCAGGGTGTATTTCCAAGGACCTGCCACCAGCAGCAGGGAATCACTTTCATGCTCACAGGACACCCTCCATTGCTATCCACCTCAAAGACAGGGGACTTTCTCCACCACCATTTATTTATCCACCAGCTCCCGGCCCTCACTGCCTGAGAAACCCCGCCCCCCAGGAGGTTAACATCACCCACTTCTTGTCTGCCCTGCCCGGCCACGCAAACTGCAGTGAGCACAGGGAGGACCCGAGGCAGAGCGCAGGAAGACTGACATGCAGCCTTGCATGCTGCGCAATCCAGGGTGGGTCTGGAACTGCCCGTGCAGCTGCAGCAGATTCGCAGGCAGGGCAGGGGATGTGACCCATGGGCCCAAGAGCCATCGAGCATATTGCCCGGATTGTCCCCTTTGGAGTCGTTCAACTGATTTTTCCAAGCACAGATTTTGGCCTAGGCATTAGGAATGGCCTGGCCAAAACAGAACACCAGCTCTACCTTCCTGGAGCTTACGGTTCAGTGGGAATTCATTCCTGACCAGTTTTCAGACGGGAACCTTGCTGTGGCCCACCAAAGCACTGGGACCTCCACTCGAGAACCACCCACTGCCGTGCCAAGCCACGGAGTTCCTTTTTCTGGTTACACAACTGTTTCTCCAGGAACTGGCTGTGTCCCAGCAACTGCTAAGCATTATCCTCCTAAACTTAGTTGGCAGAATTTCATTACTTTAACCTCATTCCAGCTACCAGAAAGCAGTGTGCGCTTTTCCGCTGGGCCCAAAACATTCCTCAGAAAGAAACGAACATGAGGGAGAGAGGGGAAAACCCACGGAAGCGCTATCATCAGGGTTGTTTGTTCCAGAGCCAGGCTGCCTGCATCGTCGTTTCATCTTTGTGCATATTTACTCAAGGCCCTTCCGTTGCCTCCGAGTTCCTAAGTTTGAAGTTTTCTTGAGGGAAGAAGAAGGAAGATGAGAAAATCCACTTCATTAAAATCTAAGGTTTTCACTTGAAGTTTGGAAACTTCTTCACAACACTGCACTCCAGGGGGGTAGATTTCGAATGTGAAATAATAAAACTTTTTCAAAAGGGGGAGGGGAGACTCTAAACAATGAAAATTGAAGCACTAAATTAGAATCCTACTTTTGTTAAGACAGAGTAACTTCAAAATCTCTTTCCAAAGGGAGCTGGGATTTGAAGCATCTTGCAGAAGGTAATCAGTGACCACTGACCTGCAAGGAGGTGTGATGCGCAGTGTCCTTTGGAGGTCTCATGAAGACAGACACTGAATGCGGTGACGTCTGCACTCGAGAATTTCCGGCCCTCATTACATTGATTTCTCTAGTACGTCTCTAACAATTCCCCTTGGTCGTCGTTCACTCCTACCCCCACACCACTATCCTGGTTAAATCCCTAAGTCAGAGATGTGTGCTAAAGAGACCAAAGGTTGCAGATTAGCTTAGATTCAATCAGTCTTTTTGGTTCCATTGTTAAAACCGTCAACCGTTGACATTACCTTACACCTAGGCTGTTGACTGCAATGGGAAGTGAAGAGGGCAGACGGATCAGTGGAGACGATCCTCGACACTGGAAGGACATCTGACTTACCGTGTCATCTCAGGAGTATGGCATGTTGTCATCTTCACAGTTATAAATGATGAAGTTGGGTTGGGTCTATCTGGGTGTATTCCAGGTGTAGGTCTCGAAACCTCCCTTCTAACCACAGGTCTAAGGTGACCCTTTCGCCATAGGACAAAAGCTTCTAGAAAGCCTACATTCACATATATAAGTGCCGCCTAATTTTTTGGTTAGCGGGTATTATTGATATAACCTTTACATGGCTCTTCCATTTGAAGAATATTTTAACTTTTTTGTTACATCTCACTTGAAATCTGGACTTGTTTGCTTTCCTCTAATCACCAAATGATTTTTCATGGCAGAAATAACTACTCCTGAGAAGTACCATAAAATAGTAGTAAATCTATATCCTTCTAACCATTCCTGAGATATATCACCTCTGAGATAAAAGAGGGCAGAGAGTTAGTCAAAATCAGGTAAAGAACATTGAGAATGCAATACGAAAAATAAATGCATTATAAACAGTAGAAAGAAAAGGTAAAGCTATTACTGTTTACAGATTACATGATAATTTAAGTAGGAAATGTAAGAGGATTTTAGGATTCATAAGTAGTTCTAGAAAAGTGGTCAAAAAAAAAAAGACCAGCAGTTAAAAAATCAGTAGCTTTCCTACATGCCAGAGCTAACCCATTATAAAATATAATAGAAGATTCTGTGCATAATAGAAATAAAATTATAAAACTAGCTAAGAATAAATTCACAAAAATTTCTAAGACTTTTATGAAGAAAATAAAAAACTTTACTTAAAGATACAAAATAAGACTTTGAAAAAGTCCCAGCAATTCTATTGCAAGATATTTGTATTAGAGAAAGACAACTGTCTGAGTATAACGATGCATGTTTATTATGATTATTATAATTTAAAAATTAACAACTAAGTATTAGCAGATGAATTAATTAAACTAACTATGGAACAATAATACTAAAAAACAGTAAATGGAAC
The DNA here is from genome assembly GCA_004027475.1 of Anoura caudifer. Lineage (NCBI taxonomy): Eukaryota > Metazoa > Chordata > Mammalia > Chiroptera > Phyllostomidae > Anoura > Anoura caudifer. The sequence goes on along the minus strand of PVKU01001810.1, from coordinate 113,191 downwards.
AATCTATTAGACATATAGTTAAGAAGAAAAAGAAAACTACAAAACAACAAATACAGAACAATCTTATTAAATAAAATGCATACAATGCATAAAGCCATATTTTATAAATACATAGAATATATAGAATATATATGAATATGTGAATATATAAATGTATATGATTATATATTGAAATGATTAGCAGCATCCTGATAGATACACACTAAGCTGATAACAGCAGTGTTCAGAGAGAGAAGTGGAACTTTGATTTTTATCTGTTTTCTTGAATATTTTCACAATTAAAACCATGCATATGCATTACTTAACTAAAAGTAATGTCTTCAAAAAATGAAAAGGATGAAGACAAGGAAAAACAAATCACAGGCTTCAACTCCTTGGGTGCCCTCTCAGCTCCCTCCTTCTCATCTTTTTATTCCTGGCCAGTGCCCCACCTGGGCCAAGTCCTGAAGTGAGTGAAATGCCACTCCATCAAGCATGAGATCTGGCTGCTTAATGACTGATGAGTTCCCAAAATCTAAGCATGTGAAGAATGTGGCTTCTGGTGAACTGAATTTTGATCAACGGAAAATGGGAGTCAGGGAAACTAAGAAGAATTGTCTCCAAGATGCCAAAAATGATGAAAACTCCCACCTGGGGTGTTTATTAGCCTTTTCTCCTGCTTAGCATGCCCTCTGCCCCACGTAGGTATCAACAACCAACACTTACCATGTACAAAACATTGTCTAGGGGCCTTAGGGGATCCAAAAGCATTAGACCCTCAGGTTCTGTCCTCATGGCATCTGCTACTTCCATTGCTGGAGAGAGCAGACAGAGGAAAAGTCCCACAAAGCAAGAGCTCACCAAGACACAGGATCAGGGAGCAGCAGTGACGGAGCAGATGACGACCAACGCCGCTCACCTGCACTCTCAGGTCTAGTTCCTGGAACCTTGTCAGTTTACCTCCCTGAACCACCACCCCCCCCCCAACTCCCCTTACCTCACAGCTTTATCTTTACTAGGAAGAACCAGTATTTTCTAATGCCAGGCACAGTTCCATGCACTTATTTGCGTTATTTCACTTGATCTTCACGGCAGCCCTGTGCATGGGCACGATTATTTTCCCATGTCGCCAATAAGGCAACCCAGGCAAGCATGGTTAGGTTACCTGCCCAAGGTCACACAACCTCATGAGCTTAGTAAGTATGGATCAGCTTCTCCTTATGCAAATGAGGGCAAAGAAAAAGTATCATGGTCTCAGAGAAACAAGATTCCTCTGAGGGAGCCCAAGGGAGGCCTATAATGGCAAAGAAAAAAAAACCTTCGGAAAGAACAAAAATTGCTGCTGGTCCTAAAAATAAATAATAAATAAGCAAACAAAAAACCCAATGACTTGCTATTTCAAATTTTTAAAACCGTCCAGTTGCCATAGCAGCAAATGCAGTGGTTGCTCATACTCCACCCAGGCAATATTTATGACTTTATTAAATGCACACACTCACTGTCTCATGTAAATGATGGCAGGTGTTCTGTCTTCCCAAGAAACAGGTGTCTGTGTTCCTTGGCCTTTTAAGGGTACAATTCTCAATTATTGCTCTCTCTTGGGGCAAGGGGGGGAGAAGAGATGGAGAGGGTGATGGGGGGGAGTTGGTAAGATTCAGGGGGTCTTTTTAGACTTGAGTTTAAAGGCACTGCTCCAGCAAAGCTCAGAATTGCCCTGAGTAGTGTCTCTCTCCCCATGGCCTTCTCTTCCCCCGTCTTTGCTCTTCCTCGGTGTCACTCCACATCATCCACTGTATTAACCACCTTTCCTTGTCAAGTGGCTGCTGTACAGGCACAGTCCTGTGTGTCAGGTGGTGGGGGAACCTGTCGAGAGCTTGAGTCCCTGGATATCTTTCTTTGAGCAATATACTTAGCTCAAAAATTCGGGCCTATTTGGCTTTACTTATCCCATTGGGATTCTGAATCTGATCACCTGAAATAGGAAATATCACTTAGAATGGGGGAATTATCTGGGTCTAGGATTGGGGGTGGAGAGAAGGAAACAGAACTGGGTACAAAATGATGGGGGCAAGGACAGCACAACCTGGCCTGGACTGAGCAAGGCTTGAAGGCAGCAGTGGAGAGCCGAAGGTCAACTACAATTGAAGTTCTTGGACCAGGCCAGGCTGTCGGTATGTGGGGTGTGTTTTCCAGGGAACTTTGCATGGGGGACTGACCTGTGGCTGGATCGGAGATCATGGCCAAGTTCATGTAAAGTGAGGAGGCTGACTCTGAGCAAGCAGGGCCATCTCTGCCAGTCAAGCCTCACTCCAGGGCTGTGGGTCAATTTTTCTGACTATATGAGTATGAATACATACTCAGGAATTCTTGCAATGAGTGCTGATAAACTGTAAACAATAGTCAATGGGATTACAAGTAGTCAAATCATTCTAAAAGCAAAAATGACAAAAAAAGTTTCAACTGAGACAGATAACTGCATGTAAACTGTGATGCCTTTTCATCGGTCTAAGACGTAAGGATGCCTGCAAAAGGAAGAGTTGGCTTAGGGTGTGTGGAAGGGTTAAAAAAGCCCCTAGCAGATCACATTCCTTAAACTGAAAGATATTTAGGAAACATCAAAGCGTGTTCCAGGAAATGGTGAACAAAAAGGCTCAAAACATACATCAGAAAAACTGCAGCCACACACCTAACCCTCTGTGCCCTCATTCAGGAACCAGTTGCGTTATCAACACATTAGTTCTGTGGCTTGTGTTATTTTATTCTTCCCTTGTGCCCATCCCACCTGCGGAGGAAGACAATAAAATCTTCCAGGTCAGGATTCATAGCCACTTTCTTTTTTTAACTCATCGTGGGACATGTAGCAATTACTCAATATTTACTTTTAAAACTGTACATTAAAAGAAGGAAATACTTTTGAACACATCTAACAAAAAGAGTCTTCCAAGTTTGTGACTAACAACATATGAAAAGAATCTGAAACTTTGATTGTAAAACGCTGCTGTGGAATCACATTTTCGCGAACATCTATTGTTTCTTTGTTCCTTGCCTGAAAATATGTTTCTCCCCAGGATATTAGCATTTAACAAATATATCCTAAAGTACTTTAGTTTCCTTCCCAAAGGCAATACTTAACTCTGGTTGATTTTTTTTTTTTAGCTAAAATTACTTACAGGAAGAAATAAAATGCCTAAGTGTCTTTGATTACTATGGAATATTTGAGACCTCATCAAGCAGAGCCAACTCTGTTACATGCAAAAAAATAAATAAATAAAACACACCTTGAATGGCATTATATTTAACCAAGGTGATGTTTCACAGTTTGTTTTTGATGCAGAAAATGAGGATCATTGTTATCTATGTGGATACCCACCTAAGGATTAACGTTGCTGTATGAATTTCATAACCGTGGCATTATAGCTGTGTTTTTCATAATGAAGGGAAAATCCGGCACCAAATAAGCCATTTGCTATGGTTTACATACTTGTATAAGAGAAGGAGAGTCAGCAACCCCAGCTATGATTCTCTAAGCTCTTTGTTTCCTAAGGAGGAATTTGCCTGCACTCCCACAGGGCAGACTCATACTGTCATGAACCAGGATTGCAATTGTAACGTTGCTTTTATTTGCTATTTCTTTGCTATTTAAAAAAAAAAAAAAAGACTCAAGAATAGTCTCAGACTCCTGCTGGAGAACAGAAAAGAACCGACTGCACCAGGTATAGCTCCACGTGCCCCTTCCCCAACATCAAACCTCACCAAACAACACACTGCCAACCAGAACGGGAATTTTCACAAAAAGATGAAGAACCGAGGTAACATTAACTGAGTCATTAAAGTCTTTCTAAAAACCTGGACAAAGAAAGGAGGATTGTTCTCCTAGCTAAAGTATTCCTCCTGAGCCCGTTCTTCCAAAGAACAGTCTCTGTTCATCAGCTTCAAATGAACCCAAAGCTCTTCCAGGCCAACCTGACGCTTGAGACTCCTCTGAGTTCAGTGGTCCCCTATCTATCCTCCACCACAGAGATTTCTCATTCTTGTCTGCCTCGAATACCTACCAAGATTTTGGAGATTGTGTTTATTTCAAAAGCAACATGGATTACATCTAACTAGTTTATTTTCCACCACTAATTAAGCAGAGCAGATAACCACCAAGCAGCAAGTTGAAGCAGCACGAGATCTGCACGGTTACCACATCACCACACAGAGTTTGGTTTAACTACAGCCTAAAATACACAGTTCTGAGGGGTCCAGCACATGCTGTTTCAAAGAAGCCAAATGCAGGATTCTCACTAGTTCTTCCTGAAATATAGAGTATGACTTAAGATTCTTGAGCTCAGTAGCACTGCCTCAGTCCGATAGAATCCATCCCATAGGATTCATGGGATCATAACCCTTCTCCATGACAGTGGGCATACCAGTGAAAACCCATATGGACAAGATTTTACTGAATATTAAACCTTGTACTGGATGCTTTACAAACACCGGTTAAATTGATTACCAGAGTAACACTATGACGTAGGTATTCAAGACCTGACACCTTAAGGTACTAAACCTGCTTTGCCACGTGGGAAACTGAGGCTCAGAGAAGTTCAGCAAAGAGCTCAATATCACATAACTATGAAACTGAGTTAAATTCTGTCCTGCAGTTATCAGTCTCGAAACCTGACTACCTTCCGCTACACCTTCTTGCCTTCCAAGAGGACCTCATAAATATCCAAATGCTGCTCTAAATTAGAGGCTTGTAGCTGGGGTTTCAGCCTGGTCAGGCTACGGAGAGAAGAGGAAATTGTCAAAAAGAAAGAAACAGAAAAGTAAAACTGTTAATCAATTTCATTTATATGATTGGATAAATCATACCGAATGGTAAGGGATCCACTTTTAATGTTTTTCTTCATTTCTTTAATTCCTTCTTCATTTCCCCCCCCCAAAACCAAAATGTTCATTTTTATTTCTTGAGGATGTTAACAAATGGGGTCCTGATTTAATCTCTGGAAACCATACATTTTCAGAGTCTATTTTCAAGATGCCGAAGTTACATAAACACATATGTTCTCATCAAAGTCCAGAACTCCATCCCCCTATCTTCATAAAGAAGCAGAGATTCGTTTTTTTTTTTTTTTTTTTAAATAAAACACACAACTCAAGAGAAAAAATGGTCTCTCCTTGTGGGCTGATTGGGAAACACAGATGACTGCCTTGATTACAAATGACATTTAAAGAGGCCCTCTCTTCTACTTGGCCATTTTATCTTGAAGTGAGCTGAACAAGAGATAAGGTGTTCATTGAAGATGCTTCCGAGAACAGTTTTATTGAACCCAGGTTTTACTGAAGCTGAAGCACCCAACTGTCTTTGAGCCCCACAGGGAAAAAAAAATCTTCTTTCAGAAAATGAAGGCCAATTAGCTGAGGCGGAAAAGCAATCCGGGTGCTGCCTCCAGGAGAAGAGCAAAGCTGGGAGCACCGAGCATAAGGGAGGGTGGGGCTTCATGTCGAAAGGGCGGCTCTCACAGAGCAAGTTATTAAAGACACGGAGGAAAAATTGTCGGGGAAGCTTGATTGTGGCCACTCCTTTCAAAATAGGACAGCTATTACCCTCTCTGATGCGTCAGTGGAAAATCAACCCACTCAATTTCACAATACTGTAATACAAAGAAGGACCAGAAACCCAAGACTCCCGGAAGAAAATGTCACTCCTACACAAGTCCTCCGTGGTGGCCTGAAGGGATCCCTCCATTTTTGGTGCCCCCAACCCGGCCACAGTGTGTTATTGTGAATAATACGAGTACAATTGGTGGTAGAGTTCATGGGAGTTTAGAACCTGGGCTTTGAAATCAGACAAAGAGTGTTGGCCCTGCCGCCTTACAGCTGTGATGTGAGATTTTCATGAAAGAACAGTGCACCTATTCTCCACTACCTTGAAAACTTTGAAACAATATATCCTTCTCCAGCCAAACACAAACAAACAAAAGAACATGTACTTTTTAAAACATAGTTACCAAGATTGCAAAATCAGAAGGCAAGAAGAGAAGGGGACTAAGAGAAGAGAAACAGAAAGAAGGGAGAGAAAGAATGGCAAAATGTCCAGAAGTACAAGTCTCGCTAAGGAGATAGGCGGATTGGCACCCATTTTAGCACTTCTGCCATCAGCATCCCACAGAGATGCTCAGCAAGTTTGAGTATCTGAGCTAACAAGAATTTTTTCATGTTGTATAAACCACAAAGCTTATAAATCTTTAGGCATCCTTTCAAAGGTCTTCTTGCTTCTCTCAGTAGGTTTGCTGAGGGTAGACAGCATGGCTGACTCTCCAGTCACCGTTGCCTGCAGGCAGGTAGCAGGTCACGGTAAATCCCTCCTCATGGCCAGGGGTGAGTCTGGGGACCTGCGCCAATGTGAACCGAGGATACTCAAGAGAGTGGCTTGGGGCTTGGGAGTTGTGAGTGAGGGAGCATAGCCCCAGATGCTGCCAGCAGACCTGAGCGGACCAGCCTGTAAGCAGAACCAACATTTGGAAAGTTGAAGCCCAGTGCACCTCAGAGAAATAGGATCCCAAGTCCCCCTACATCTGAACCTCTTGTTATGTGATATAATAAATGTATGTGTCACTGTCAAATAAATTCAGGGCATGCTCCATACTATGGCCTGCCTTGCAAAGTGACCATGCATATTAGTGTATCAAAGGCTCTAGAAAGTCCCATAGTAAAGAAACCCACTAATCCTGCATTTTGCTGACCTAACTGTCCAGAGAAGCCCCCTTCTTCACAGTATCTGTTAACAAACCATAGGAGACACATTGCCGTGTCATTTACTGGCTTTAGCCTGGATCAGCAGTCCTTCCTTAGAAACAGAACTCTGTCTCTGGCCATCTCTATCACGGAACTGGTAAAGTCTCCAGCCTGTTTTAATCTGCTGTCCCTTCCATGGTCTTTCGTCTTCAATTGTTCGCATCATTTTCTTTCATGTGCATGTGCTTCACAGAGGGCTTCCAGAGGCAGTAACTGATGAGTTCCATCGCATGGATTTCCATTCATCTTAGGCAACTCAATCACATGCCTACCACCTCTGGTCTACCCACTTCTCCCTTCCTATACCCTTTTTGTGCTTGTGTATTTCACTATACTCTTCGGAATACAATCTAGTCTCTGAATTCTCGTCTCTGCTAACCTGCTGCTTCCTCCGTTGCATGGCTGTCTGTGTTTAGCAGGTGTCAAGGGCACAGGCTGCTTTGTCTGTCCCATACTGTCTCCCCCTCCCCACAGGGCTGCAGTAGAAGCTGCCATATTCCTGCCTAACTCCCTTCTCATCACTGCAATTTTTAGTCTTCAGCCAATCACAGTTCTTCCCAGGAATCTTTCTTCCTTCCTCCTTTCTTCTTCCTCTTCCTCCTTTCTTCTTCCTCTTCCTCTGTGTCTTCCCCCCTCCCCACTCTCCCCCCGCCCCACACACACACACTGGGTGTTGCAGGATATAAGCTGCTGGTGGCTGAGAGCCTGCGGTGAGAGGAAACCAGTCTGCAAAGAGAATGGATGAAACTTAGACTGAAGACAAAAGAGGCAGAGAAAGCAAGAAGTTTCCATATGCGTTCAGGTCCCAGGTTCTAACTGTTCCTAAGCCTAGCTGTATTTCTGACCCTTTTTGTAATTTGATATTCCAGTTTCCTTGAATTATCTAAAATGGTCGTCTGCATACTAAGGGCCCAGGGACCAAATCCAGCTGCAGCCTTTGCTGTACATGAAGTTTTCCTGTGACGTAGCCACACACGGTGTGTTTACAAACTGCCAATGGCTGCTTCTACGCAAAGATTGCAGAGCTGAGTCATCGCAACAGAGACTGTGTGACCCACAAAGCTGAAAGTAGCCCTTATCTCTAGACCTTACAGGAGAAGTTAGCCAATCCCTGATCTAAAACAACTCAGTATTCCTCCAACAATGTCTCCTTTTTGCCTAAAGTAGTTTTGGTTGGTTTCTGCCAGTTGCCTCCAAAAATCATGATTAAAGTTGCCTTCAGATTTCTCTTGCGCTCAGTCACTCCGCACACAGCTTCGGCGCTGACCAGCCCTGAGCTGAAGCCCTTTGCCCTTTTCTGTGCCCATCTTCTCTTTCTGATCGTTTCTTTTTGTGTAGTGGGTATGCCAGTCTGCATTTTGTTCAGGGATTTACTTATAGCCTCCCCACTTCCTTCCTGTCTACTTCAGGATATTGTAAACTTTTGCCTGGAGCTATTTCTCATTCCTTTTTGGTGTTCCCCTCACCTGGTGCATAGTACAAAGTAGACACTCAATGAATACATATTGTATCTGGAACTAATTTCTCTTCCCAACATCTACACTCAGATAAATCCCTTTGTTAAGAGAAGCTGTCTTTTAAAATACTCCTTCATTTTGCTGAAGAAGCCCAACTTTCAGGCCAGTGTTAACAGGAGGACCGTGCCATCCAGAAACAAATCCCCAACCCCTGAAACATTTTAGTAGCATCTGTTTAAAGCAGTCATTTTTAATGCAAAGTCTGGAGAGTGGCAGCCGGCTGATCCAGGAACTCATTAGACACACAATTCTCAACGCTCTACACCAGACCTTCTGAATCAGAAACATGTGGGTGGAACGCACCTACTTGTATTTTTTCAGCAGACCCTCCATGTCACTGTGATGCATGCTAAAGTTGGACGCTCTAAAGCAAAAGCAAGGGGTCAGTAAGCTTTTTCAGCAAAATCAAGATGCTAAATATTTAGTCTTTGAGTGCCAAGAAAATCAAAGGTTGTATAGTACTTATTTAGCAAGAGAGAACACAAACTTCCATAGAATTTTTGATGAAATTCAAAATATCACATTGTATTATATATAAGAATAGAGTATAATTTTTGTGGTACAGGCCTAATGAGAAGAAATATTTTTTTCAGAATAACATTTCACTTAACTGGGATTGAAAGGTAATGCTTCCTATGATCAAATCAATCTCAAATGTTTCTATGTAAAAACAATTCCTAACGTGTAGGGACAGGCCATGGGCCACATGTGGCCCAATGGACGTATCACCAACCAGCCCTTGGTCTAAAGCACCAACGCCTACAATGAAGAGAGGGACCAGACATTCATTGCAGAGCTAGCAAAAGACCATTGCGTAGATTGGCAGTTTTCAGTTGGGAAGAAGATGGCTTTGCCTCCCTTTACCAAAGGGCTGGAGACATTTTGGGTTGTAACTGACATCTAATGAGTAAAAGCCAGAAACGGTACTAAACACAACAATGCACAGAACAACTGCATACAAATCCCGTCCATCTCATGGCACACGTAAACCAATTACTAAAATTAGGCAGCATGCCAAAATATTATTTTTTTGCTGCTCCGACAGAAATACGGTATAATTTTTATTGATTTACAAAATAATAATAATGATAGTAGTAATTACATACCCTTTTTGCTCCAAAGTGACTTTTTGAAAAGCAGGTGCCTATGCTTGTGTATAAGGATTTCTGGTACCAATAATCAACAAATCAGATGCAAACCTATTATGCAACATGACTAATACGATGCAACTCTATTGTATGACCTAAACATTTATGGTTCAAGACAGACCATTCCCACCAGCTGGCTATTGTTGTTTTGCCTGTTGTCATTTTTTCATTTGTCAGTCTAAGGGAAAAGAGGTCACTGCGCCTGACTAAACAGACAGATATTGCCTGTTTTAAAAATTCCTGCAGCACGCCGTTGAAAATCAGTGCCCTACAACAAAAAATTAGCTAGCCTAGAATGTCCCTGGTGCTGAGGTCAAGAAACTCTTGCAGAGATAACCCTTTGTAGCTCACTGCAGGCTAGTGCATCTCCTTTTCACCTCCTGTTGTATTCCTAACCCATGCAGGCAGGTGCTCTGCCTCATTCCTGCAGCCATTTTCCAATTCAGATTTAAGCAAGACACCTTTAAATGTCATGCAAAGATATTTGCAAGAAGCAAGTCTTCTGTTTCTGGATCGCTGAGGCAAAGTTTATGCCAACACTAATTCTATTTCATTTCAGAGCTGTCCTTGCAGAGGAAGCCTAGAGCCTGTTTTCTCCCAGACATAGTGCCTCCTGCAGTCGGGTATGTGTTGCAAGGAGGAAAATACAAAACGAGCTATTCAATAGGATCTTCGGCAAAAAGAAAATATCCTAGAACATCCTAGGGTGTTGAAAACCTTAAGGAATTATGAAAATTTTTGGTTTAGGAAAATTTAATGATTCTAATTATAAAAAGAAAGAAAGAATTCATGTTTTCCCCCTCTCATTCCTGGTTTTTATAATGACACATCAGAAGCTAAGACATTGATGGAGGCCCTATTTAATGAAAGAAGAGACCGCCCCTTCTCCATGGTGCAGTCCAAATCCATAATTAGGCTAAAAAATCATACTTGCTGACTCGGATAATGGTTGGCTCTCCTGGAAATCATTTGAAGATAGGTGGCCTTTGTTGGGAACAGAGGAAAAGAAAGTAGGAAAATATTGCTTTATACTAGGGAAATGTTAGCTAATGTTTAATGAGGTTTATTACATGCTGGGCACTCTCTAGGTGTTTTGCTATATCACATTATTTTATCCTGACAAAGCTTGTAAGACAGACACCATTATCCTCACTTTACAGACAAGAAAACTGAGGCTCAGAGAGGTGAGTTAAGTAGAAAAAGCCACTATTGGAACCCAGGTACATCTGACTTCAAACCCAAACTCTTAAACGTTATTGAGTCACTAAGGCTGTGTGGGTACACATGGAACCACATCATTTAGAAATAAAAAGTCATAGCAAGGCAGTGTCTTCTGATATCCAGTGGTTAGTGATGACCTGGAAGTTCACAGAACACTCAGAAGTGGGTACTCCCATCTCAATGTGCAGTGGCCCGGAATGCTGGAGAGTTTGGTAAGAACGATTTGTGTGTGAGGTTTCACTCCATTTTCAAAGCTAGCCTTCCCCATCCACCTAGGTGAGCTTCAACGGACAGAGCAGGTAAGGAGGCTGCCTCCAAGAATAAGACCTGAATCTGGGGAATTTCTCAACTTTGAAAAAGCTTATATTCATGTTATCACATAATTTCATATTTTATAAAATAAAAAAACAACTTATTCTTTTTATAATGTGAAAAAGAATAAGATTTTACCATAGAAAGTAAAATCTTCTTGGCTGGAGAATATAGTCAGAAGATAGAATAGTAACCCTCAAGAGATCAACAGAATATCAAAAATTCTGGGCTGTAGTCAGAAAAAAGACATATTGGTTGTAAAAGGGGGAGAAATCCCTGGGCTGCTACTCTGCCCTCTATCGGGTCACACACTGGCTCCCATGCAGGGACAGCAGAGAGGGACCAACAAGAGATGCAGGCCATTCCAGATGGGTAGGTGGCAGGTTTAATAAGCAAGGAAGTTACCTAGGGCTTGTCCTGGGCAGCTGCAAGACGAATAGATCTCCGAACGCACTCTTCAGAACCTTGAAAGTCTATCTAGCCCTGGCTGGTGTGGCTCAGTGGGTTGAGCATGAGCTGCAAACCAAAGGGTAGCCAGTTCGATTCCCAATCAGGGCACATGCCTGGGTTGCAGGCCATGTCCCCAGTAGGGGGAGCACAAGAGGCAACCACACATTGGTGTTTCTCTCCCTCTTTCTTCTTTGCTTCCCCTCTCTCTAAAAAGAAATAAATAAAATATTTTTTTTAATTCTATGTAGAAGCCTTAACTGTGTCGCTGGGTTCAGTCACATGCACAGTCCACATGGCCTCAACTCCACATACTCTGTCAAGGCTGAGTCCTTGTCAACAGCTGCTAGCGCAGGAATAGCAGGCAGATGGTACATTCCAAGGACGGCGGGACGGGCCGAGGAGCCTCCCATCGTCTGGGTCCCGCTCATGGTCAATTAGAAGTCAGGTCCTCTGGACAGTCTCCAGCACCTTCACAAGCCAAACTCTTTCCTCTAGTTAGTGCAAATTCTGTAGTGAGGGCACACATGGAGGAGAGAGAGAGAGGAAAGGCAGGTGGGAGCAGTGAAGAGGAAGGGAAACAGGAGAAGGGAAAAGAAAAGATTCTCTAAATAGTTACTCCTCAGAGGAAGCCCATATCAAACCTCAGTCCCAGCTTGGAGATGCATTTTTCCAGGCACGATTCAGAGCCAACTTCACATGTGCAAAGGAGAGAGGCACCTTAAATCTAGTCGAAATAATCGGGCTTCCAGCTGGATCAGGAGGCTGGTGGAGCAGCCACGCCCTGCTTGGGGCCCGCTGCTGCCCTGCACTCAGAGCTTTGGTGACTCCTTTCCTTCTGATCCCAATCAATCAATCAATCAATCAGATCAACCAATGAAAAGACTCAACCCTCAGCCCTCCTCTCCCCAACTCGACCCCAACAGTCACGTGCACATACATCTTTGGAGGTAACCCAGAGGGGGAATCCTGAGAAGTTTCCAAGGAATTTTATCTTTCCAACATTCTGTGTTCAGAGAATAATGTCACGTACCTGAAAAAATATATGTAAGTAAATGGATACATACATGTCAATCCTATTACAACAGACTTGAGCGAAGAGTTGGAACGTGTTTGTCATATTGAATATTGGGGCTATTGGATAGTTATTTATTTTTCCAGCTGTAAGATGTTTTGTTGAAGCAGGACTTGACTGATAATAAAAATAACTACTATTACTTTTAACTGAGCAGGATCATATTTTCCTGCTAAGCCCCAAGCATAACAGTGTCTCAATTTAATCCTTACAACAATCTGGTAAAATATTATCATTCTCATTTTGCAAAAGTAAAAAAGGGAAGGAGGGAGGAAGGGAGGGAGAAACCTAAGGTTCAGAGATAGCAAGAAGTTTGAATCCCAGAACAGGGAGGCTAAATTAAAGACCCTACTTTATTTCAGGCAAAACTCCCTAAAGAGACACATGGCATCCTGGCAAAGCTTTATAATGTAAAGAAAATTCCTTTAGGCATCCAGATTAAAACAAAAAAAATGACACAGGAATATACAAATATCCTCCGGCTTCAAAAATATACTCTGCACCAAGAAATAATAAAAGGCAAAAAGAGCAACAATTACTGTTTTGAGAAGGAAAATTATAAATCATGACCACACAATTTTGTTCCCACCTTTCCACATATAGCTGCTGGAGGTGGGGGAGAATAGTTATGTAAAAGTTCTAAATATATGCCAGCCATTTACCTTTGTTTAAAAGAGTGCTTGAAGGTACGCTTTAGAGGACCAGGAGTTAAGTCCAAATTAAAATAGTTAAGAATAATGAAGTCAGTCGGTGTATAAGTGCCCTGGGCTACAGGCTAGTGAAACTACCAATGAGCATGATACCCAATTTACCATGAGAATCCTGAGGAGAAACCACATTTGATTCTACGGGCAACACTAATGAGTCTGGAAAAAATGTGAAAAGCTAAATATGTTCCATTATAACGACATCTGGATGAAACCCACTAGGAAAAATGTTTCTTATATTGTTACAAGAAAAGCTTTATAATTAGACAGGAGATATGTCTCTGGAAAAGACCTCCCCACAGGCAGGCTTTTCATCAGATTCATAAATGAAATTAATTTTTACAAATGTGGGAGGAATGAAGAAAATACACAAAAATATCCCTGTGTTCTTTGAGTAAAGAGACAATGAGGATATGCATCTATTGTTCATGTTTCAGAACTTTCCGAAATTTCTTTCATAAACATGCACTATTTTAATGAAAAAACTTTCCATTATTTAAATACAAAACAAAGATGTAGATTCTGAGAGTCTTCTTATATTCTGAGATTTTAATGTACAGGTTTCAAAAAATAAAGTGATCTCTCTAAAAAGAAGTGAAGTATTCACTTTAATAAGTGGGTCTGAGTCATAAATTTCAAAGCAGATCATAATTTCATTTCAGCCCATGAACAAAGATAAAATAATATACCTTTAGGGAAAAACTCTTATTTAAACATATTTCAACGATCAGTGATAATAGAAAAGGAAATATTTATGAGTTTAAGTAAAAGAAAGAATTCTTTCAAGTTCTTAATGAAAGATGCTTTTTTGGGAAATTTAGCTAAAGAGGAAAATGGCATAAAGAGCTAAAGAGAAGAGTAAATTATTTATGGGCAATCCTGCAGCACCTTCTAAACTTGAGTTTTGCATCAAAAAATGAAGTGCCTGAAGTGTGCTAATTTCTGCAGCACATCTCCACTTAGAATTACATTGTCGGTTTCAAAACGTCCTGTTCAGGGTGCATGTTAACACCCTGGACAGGTAGTCAGATACATCGCCAACCTTATCCTATAACCAGAGCTCTCTTCATAGGGTACATGTGTTCCTGGAAAGATGTATGCAAATCAAATTACACTTGAGATGCACTTGGGAGTTCACGCAACAGTGAATCCTTTGGGAAACCAAGAATCTCCGGACAATATGAAAAAGAAAGAAAAGCACCCACTGAGTTATCCATCTGGCAAGCTTCAGTGTTTTTCATATTTGCTTTCTTCCCAAGGGACATGTTTGCACAATATGCACAGAAACCTTTGACAACAGCTATTACTTATAATGAAGGTTAGCATTTTCAATGTAAGAGCAAAGGTTGTTTGACTAGTTAGAACGACCTGAGTCAGACTAAAACAAAACATGTAACCCATCTCAACAGAGACAAGCAATATTTAATTGTTTCCTATACTAAGAATTTTCAGCATATAATCATTGAAAACTGGATTTTGCCCCTTGTTTTAATTGGTGGCATCTGTAAGCCAATTGGCACTATTGGGAACTGTCTGAGTTCCAGATAGCTTCAAAAGGGTAATTATTTTCAGGCCACTCGTGTGTTTTTTAAATATTTTATCTAGAATTCAGAATATAATTTTCCTTGTGTATTTGACATTTTGTCAGGGAAAATACAAATGCTTCAAAATAATGATAATATCAACTGTGATTACAGCAAATTAGGATCACATCCTTGGCCTCCACTCCTGGGGTTGTTTGAGGGCCAAGACAAACTCAAATTCAGCTCAAGAAATGAATTGCAATAATTAATCTGCCTTGACACAGAACAAGAAAAATTGGATGAAGCAAAGGTACCTCGAATTACCTGACCCAGGAGGGCTGTTCTCCCCATTCGGCTGAGGACGGTCTCCCTGCCAGGGAAAGCTGGGGGAAGCAAGAGGCCTGCAGATACAGCTCTTGGCTTGGATAGGCCCCTCCCCAGTGCTGCAAATCTATACCCGCAATGTCCATTGGGGTCCTAACGGCAGCAACTGTCTTTGGTCAGATAACATGACATAATATATTGGCGGGAAAAGAATATTGATGGATGGTATTAATAACACAACTACTATTTACTATGTCCGTCTGTTGGGGCTCCTCCCGAGCTAGGCTTTCTGCGTATTTTACTTCATTTATTATTCATAACACTGTTGTGAGGATGGTATTACTATCTCCATTTGACTCACAAGAAAACAAGAGCTAAATTGAAGTGATTTACCCAAGGTCGCACAAACATGAAAGGCAGAAGAGAGTTTTTCTCAATCCATATTGAGTCTTAAACCCAGGGTTTCTTCTAATGTGCCAAGCTTCTGATGAATAATCAAGAATTGGTGGAAATTATGGTAGCCAGTGTCCAAGACAGCCCCAGTCACCCCGACTTCCTGTATTCACACCCTTCCCTGGTCTCCTCTCACACTACACCAGATCTGATTTCTATAACCAATCACATATGGCAGAAGTGATGGTATATCACCTTTGGGATCAAGTTAAAAAGAAACTTTTACGCTTTGCAACAGTATGGATGGACCTGGAGAACATCATGCTAAGTGAAATAAGCCAGGCAGAAAAAGACAAGTACCATATTTCACTCATATGTGAAACCTAATGAACAAACTGAACTAACAAGGAAAATGGGGACAGACTCCTAGACGGAGAGCAGATGACAGGTAGTGGGGAGGGGAGGGAAGGGGGTGGAGGGATTGAGGAAAATGGAAACAGGACTCATGGACATGAACAGCAGTGTGGTGATTGCTGGGGGAAGGAGGATGTGAGGGAACTAGATGGTCATGGAAAAAATACAATAAAGATTAAATTTAAGAGAGAGAGATTGGGCTATAAAGGGCTGTATCTTGCCCCTTAGCTTCTCTCTCCTGACTCTCCTTCTACTCTTGGGGAAGCAAGCTGCCATGCTGTTGGCAACCCCACGAAGATGCCCACTGGTGAGGAACTGAAGCCTCTAGCCATCAACCGGTGAGGAATGGAAGTGTGCCAACAATCCCATGGATGAGCCCGGAAGCTGAATCTCCAGCCCCAATGAGTCCTTGATGGCATGACTGCCAGCCTGGATGACAATTTGACTGCAGTCTCAGAAAAGAACCAGCCAGCTAAGCTTCTCCCAAAGTTCTGCCCTTCACCAGCTATATGGCATGGTTATTGTTAAGCTGCTGAATTTGGGAATAATTTATCACATACACAACTAATACACCAATGTACATAAACTTGCATAAAAATGATAAAGATATAGCCCTAGCAGGTGTGGCTCAGTGGATTGAGGGCCAGCCTATGAACCAAAGGGTCACTGGTTTGATTCCCAGTCAGGGCACAGTCCTGGGTTGCAGGCCAGCTCCACTGCTGGGGTCATGCGAGAGGCAACCGCACATTGATGTTTCTCTCCCTCTCTTTCTCCCTCCCTTCCCCTCTCTCTAGAAATAAATGAATAAAATCTTTTTAAAAAGAATAATGATATATAATTGGCTTCCTAGTATATTACATATGCAAAGTCTTAGGCTAAATACCATGGGAGAAATTCAAAAGCATAAGAATAACATGTCCCTAGCCTTCAAGTAACTTTGAACTAGAAGGAAAGGAAAAAAACATATAAGTACGCAGATCACAAACACTTTAAAAAAATATTTCTCTGATTTTTCCCTTAGGCTTTCCTGTGTACAGCATCTTTTCCCTAGTTAGCCCAAATTATCTAACCAGATGCTTTTGGGGTATTAGGATTATTACAGAAAAGCAACAAAGAAAAAGAAAAGGTTATAATTAAGCTTCTTAAATTCAAAATAGCATTTTCTTACAAGATAATTAGTTATAAGCCAGACATTGTTAAGAATGAAACATTTTCTAAATTCTTTTAGCTTCCATTTAACATATCAAGGGCTAGTCCTAGAATATTAAATCACAGACTTTCTTCTACAATGAAGAGAATATAGCCTTCTATCTATGAATGGCTGCCCAGAACAAAAGAAACAGTGACCCAGGAGAAGTAGAATCCAATCTGTAGTGAGCACTGTGGCCCCCCAGACCTCCTTGGGCTGCCAGTTTTCTTCAGAAAATGCCTCTGCAGAAGACTCGCCTTGCCCAGGCTATGCCCCTTTGCAGAGGGGCTTCCATTCAATACCTGGCACATGTGGGGTGGTGCAAAGTCTTGGTCCACTTGCCTCAACTCAGTACAACTCTGAAGGGCCATTTCCAGCTTCCCACAGGGCTGGCTGGGGTCACTGAGACTCCCTCACAGCCTAAATTTTCCCTCTACCCAGTTCAGGTTCCTTTCTTCCCTGGGTGATAATCCCTACAGGACTCCCAAGAAACCTCCAGCAAATTAATCCATATATTAGCATCTGCTTTTCAGAAAACCCAAGCTGTCCCTTTGGGTCCAGTGGAATGTGGGGAGAAGGATAGGGGTAAATTTGCAAGGTCAGACATGTGTTGGGTCCTGATCCACAAAGCCCTAAAGAGAAAGGCACAGGTGGGCATGTTGTTGGCAGAGGACCTGTTACTCAGCTCACAACCTGGGACCTGGGAGATCACACAGCAGGCTGGGCTTCACCAGTACAGCGAGGCCCCAACACAGCAAGTAAGATGAACTGGGAGTGCTGGGCAAAGAGAAGATCAAGTTCATTGTCCTGAGCCTCCCTGGTTTTCAATGTAGGGAAAATGCTAAACTGAGGGCCACTAGACCAGCCACGGAACCCGCCAAGGTCAGGGCTAGGTTTGGGGGAAGAGAATACTCAGACTGGGGGCAAGTGCATGTATATGGAAGCCACAGAGAGAGCTCCCATCCTAAGATGCCAAGGGAAAGCTAAGGCAGCAGGGACAGGAGACAAGACCCAGGGTGAGATGAAAAAGATTAGATGTAGATTCGGCAGCAGCAGTGACAACAACGGTCCTCAGGGTGCAGTGGAGTAAAATGGTCAGATGGGGTGCCAGGCCAGCAAACCCAAAAAGTCTAGCCTGAGGCTGAAAAACGCTCTTTCACAGCAGTCTTCTAAGGTCACATAGTCTGCATCTTCTTCTTCTGAATCCTTTGCCACAATATTGGAAGAGAGGAGAGAAGGGAGTGTGGAACTCTAAAGACTGATGTATTTAGCTGAGTCTTCCAAGCAGAGAGACCCCCAGTCAGTCTGAGAAAAAGTGATGTGACTTTAATGGTGGTTGGAACGGTCCCATCAAACACGGTAAATGAAAGTGTTTTATAAATATCAAAGCAAATTACAAATACATATTTGTGTAATGTATTATATTATCAAGATACCTCACCTCTTTGATATGTCTATTTTTGTAAAGCCTTTATTTTCAAGTGGATGAAATACTTTTGGAGGGTCGGTTACATATTAAATTAGATGAAACCTGAATATCTAGCATTTCCATCACATGGTACAAGCCGTAAAGCAGCAGACCCACCATGGTGTCCCCACCCAGGTGGGAGCTACGTATGGGGTGGACTGCCCAGATGAGAGGACAGCTGGAGACCCAAGACATGAGGAAGGACCTTTAGATGACAAGAATGAGGGGGAGACCACAGCAGCCACCCCTTGTGATGAAGAGTCTCTGAATGAATATATATATGAAAATTAGAGTGAACACATATCCAAGTTGTCTTGGGAGAATCCAGATGTATCAGAAAGATCCTCAATTTTCATACAGTGAGCACCCCTTTCATTCTCAAAAATATCCCAGTTTAGATGAGAAATTATGGTTACCTTAATTAAAATCTATCTGTTCAGAAGGAAATAATTATATATTTAACAGAAACTTTCTGTTTAAATAATCTTACAGTGAATCCTTTGATAAAGCTAAAAGACATTAAACATAATCTTTCCCATTAAAAGTGAGAGAGAAAGAGATTGATTGAGTCTTGGATGGACAATGATTGCCAGATATTTTGCTGTTTTGCTTTGTGGGGACTCAGAAGGAAACAAGACCATCCGCAGATGACATGAAGAGACCCCATTTCCTTTGCACACCTCAGTGCCCTGGTTGTAAATTTGGAAAGTTAACCATCTTGGGCAGCCAATTAGGTGCTGAATGAGTGACTCAGGGAATGATGGTTGCTGATACTCAGATACCGTATGTGTTGAATCTAATGGACAAAATAAACTAATGAGCAAAATAGAAACAGAAGAATAGAAACACGGAACAGACTGACAGCTGTTGGAGGGGTGGGAGGACTGGATGAAAGAAGGGGAAGGGAGCAGCCAAAGAACCTACACACATGACCCATGGACATGGACAACGGTGTGGGGACTGCCTGAGTGGGGCACTGGGTGGAGGTGGGCAAAGGGGGAAAAGTTGGGATAACTGTAATAGCATAACCAATGAAATATAATTTTAAAAATAAAAGGAAAAGAACCACTTACAACTGTTTGTTCTCCAGAGAGAAACCCAGCTTTCTGGGTGCTGCTGCCGGCAGAGGTGGGTGGACTGGGGGGGACAAGGCGGAGGCAGTCTGCCTGAAGCAGAGTTGCTGCAAGTGTCGCAGACGTAAGCCTGGACGGACGGTGAGAATCGATGACAAGGGGGACCAGGCCGAGGAGATCTTGCCAGATTTGGGAGACACAGAGATGCTCTGGGATTAGATACAAAGATGCTGACTGATAGGAGAGTAGTTGTCACAATGGCTAACTTTGCTGCTGTTCTCATTTAATTCTTAACTGAGTAATATTCATATGGTTAAAATGTAAAAGTCTACAAAATTATGTACAAGTTTAAAACGTCCCTACTTTCCTCCCCATCTACTCCCGTTTCTGCTTCCTTTTCTTGTTCTCATCTTCATAGATATTCTTCATCATCTCAGCCAGTAATATTCTCATTACCTTCTGCTTTTTGATTTATATTAATAAATGGCAGCATGTAATATTATATAAATAAGACTGCCCTGGCTTTCCTTCATTAAAAATTTTATCTTGAACATTTTTCTATATCAGAATACGAAACAACATTCTCAGATTTTCTATGGTGCCATAGTACCCCATTATACAGACATAACATGGTTTATACAACAATCTCCTGTTAATGGAAATCCCAATCTGTAGCTATAAATAGCAACGCTACCATTTTCACCTCTATTCATTCACCAGTGCACACCTCTAAGTACCTCTGTAGGCTCCTTCTAGAAGACAAGGGGTATGTGCATTTCTGATCTAGAAGTATTTTGGGTCATTGACCTTCCCCAAAGCTGTACCAGTTGGCATCCCCACCAGAGAGCCTGTTTCCCCAGAGACCAGAGAACTCAGCGGGCTGTCAGACTTTTTCATCTGGGGCCAGTACTGGGAGGTAGAGATGAAGGTGAAGAATGCTGCGTCCTCTATCCCCGCTATTTCTTGACAAGCAAGGGGGACCCCTATGGCTCTGTCTACCTGTGTGTTCACTCTAGTCCCGGGAAGGGGAGGTCACTTATCAGACTGGTACCTTTAGGAAGCTCCTCTCGGCTTCCCCCTCACACAGGCTGCCCCGGGAAGCGAGTTCTTTTCCTTTTCTCCAGGCAGCGTGGAGAGGCCCGCCTCGGTCCACAGTGACCAGGAGGACGCTGCCGCTTCCCGGGAGTTAGTCTGTGGCCTGTGCGGCTCTGGCACTGAGCCTCATTTTACCAATGAGCCCTTAGCAGTAATGAGGAGGATATTTCAGCCACCGTCTGCTATTCCCTTATATTATTTCTCAATTTATTCACAGCACAGATAGAGAAGGTCAGAGACCCAAGTAGGCGGCTCACAGCTACAAAGATATCTTACCATTTCTTAGAAGTTTACTTCTCAAGGAGGAAAAACTACCAAAGAATTCAGTGGACCACCCAAGCAGGATTCCTGCGCGTGGGGTCATCTGCCTCCAGATCACTGGGAATGTGGAAGTGAGGGAACTATTTAAAATGCAGATTCTGGGCTCAGCCCAGAATTTGGAACCGTAAATAACTGAGGGAGGGAGAGAGGGGAAGGCAAGAGGTGAGGCCCAGGGGTGTGCATTTTATAACAAGCTTTTCTAGTTGATTTTAAAGAATAGTTAACTTCAGGACGCATGAAGCAAGAGTCATTACTAGTCCTAAGAAAATCCTGCGTAGCTTGTGTAATTATGGTGACCAAAGTCAACACATCAAGTGAAAGAAGAAGCTAAAGAAAATATGACTCAGGAGAGAAACCTTGAGGACTGGCAAGTGCTAGCGAGGAATAACAAGGAAGAAATATTCATGAGGCTATTAGAGAAATAGATAAATAGCTATCTCCTATTAGAGATGATACTTCAAAGCTGAGTGGCATCAAAGGAGAGGGATGAATAGGACCGATGAAAGCTGTGGGTTTCAATTATTTATCAGCATGGTGAAAAATAAAATTTGGGAAATTTGATGCCTTCAACATATTCTAAATAAACTGCTCTTGCCTGGCTAGATTAATTAGTAAATTAAAAGACTGGGTGTTAATTAGTCGCTCTTACACAGCTTTACCTACCCACAGCACAACTGAGCAGTGATTATCTCCTACTTGTTAATTGGCTATTAACAGCAGGAAGTAATTGCCCTGGAAATTATTCCCTGGAAAGTACTTAAGGTCTAATGTTGAGAAATATATCTGTACACACATTTGCATATGAGCCAGGGTACAATCATGAATGCCGATGCTTCCTCATATTAAAAGGCTTTAGTCTTTCTCATCTAATCGTTCACATCTACTCTTTTGAAACCAGGTGTGAACCTGCCTCATGGTCAGAGAAGCAGGGCCAACCACGGCAGATTGGTCACAGTTAATGTGGTTTAACCCAATTTAGTTTGTTAGGTATTGATGTCTGTCTTTACACTTGTATTAGAAGGCTTATGACTTAACTTTACTGGCAAACATTCATTCTAATGCACACTTCGATGAGATTGTACAGAGCTACATACCCACCCAACTTTTAATCATATGGCACCATTTCCAGGAGGTTCCATGAGGCCGCTGCCCAGTCTATACCCATGCCCCTGAAGCTACCACTATTTTTTCATTTTGATAGTTGTGCCTCATCTTGAACTTGATATAAATCAACCTATGCAATATGTATGCTCTTGTGTCTGCTTTCCTCAACATAATTTTAGTAAGATTATGACTACTTTTTGACTAAGTTTTTCTGGCGAAGTAGTTAGCCAAAGAAGGGCTGGCACTTCCATTAGAAGTGGAGCTGAAGCAGGGCAGCTCATGCTTTGCTTTGGGGACCCTGGGCCCTAAGAAGCACACGCATGTTTGCTCCTCGGGCCGGGGGCTGGTGGCCCTGCCCTGGATGAGTGTCTGGCAGCCCAGGAGAAGAGTGGGGCTGGCCTGGCAGGAGAGTCATTGCCTCTGCTTAGACCCAATGTCATCAGTGAGTCCCTAAAAACAGGATACACAGCTTTGCCTTCACAGCTGCCTTTGAAATTCTTGGCTTTGCCCACAGCTATGTCTCAAACTTCAGCAAGCCTCAGAATCACGTGGACAGCAGGACAAACCCCAGGGTGCAGGGTCCCCATCCCAGAATGTCTGATTCAGTAGGTCAGAAGTTTGTATTTCTAACAAGCTGTCTTGGGTAATGCTGGAGACTGCACTTAGACACCCACTGCTCTAGAACATCACTTTGGACTGAGGAAACTGTCACTTATGCTCCAGAAGATTTGCAGGACATCTGGTCCTGTCCAGAACACCCAAGGGTATGTGGCCACGTCAAACATCCATGCTTAGAAAGTGTCCCTGGGTTCAAAGAGCCTTTAACCTTCATTGCTACTTTTTGTTTACAGAATTAGTACATAAAAAATACTATCATGTTTTCTTGGATCAATAATGGTGTCATGACTGTAAGGTCAATAATAACCCTTCTGGCCTTGGTAGACTAACTGGCAACAGAACACAAGGTTATTAGATGGGCCAGGGTTTGACTCATGCAGAAGAGTGGGATTTACATTAACTATGGACCAAATGTCTCTATGGATGTTTGATAGGACCAAACATCAGTGACCTTTTGACACGGGTAAGTGTCTCCTTGGACATGTTGGAGAGGACCACATATCAAGGACTTTGTGTGTGGACCAAGTGTCTCAGCTGGCATTTTGGACAGGGCCAAATGTCCACTAATCTACTGGAGGTAACGTCTACCTTAGTAAGCTCACCATCACCACCCTCAAGGATAACCAAAGAGAGACATTAGTTAAAGCCATGGAAACAGATCTTATTTAGTAGTTCCTGAATAGGGGAAAGAGCTGAGCTCCATTCTGACTAGTGCAGAGGCAACTGAGCATTTTAGTGGGAGAAGGAGGGAGGAAGGAGTAGGAGCAAGTGGGGGCTTAAGTAGAGTCAGGGAAGTGAAAAGTACCAAGGGTTGGTCAGTGTACGCGCAGCTAGGCCAGATGTGTCGGCTAGCTGGCAATTATCTTAGGATTCTGTCTTCCCACAGGGGCCCAGTCCTCACTGATGATGACTGGTCAGAGAAATGGCTTTCGGGTCCCTAAAAAAGGCACTCCTCAGTGGGAAGACATACATGTGCATCTCAAAGGGAGGCTGGAAGCAGTCACAATTGTCAACCCTTTTTAGTAAATGGTCTAAAAGGGGAAATCGGCGCTTATCATCAGGTGTTGGCTGGAACAAACAATAAATTCTGTGGCAGCCCTGAGGTTTTGCAGACAGAAATTCAAAAGGGGTCTGGGCAGTCCCAGGGGTGTGGTGTTGGGCTGCTAGAAGCTCTGCCAGGGTCGGTCAAGTCTCTTAGTGCAGGGGCCTGAATGGAGTGGTTATGTGCTGAGAGTTCTTTGCACTTCACGCCCCCCAGTAGAACAGTGTAACTCCCAACACAGGCACTTTCCCCAGCCTCCTAGAGAGACTCTACCCACCCTCTTTACTCATGAACTCACCGTATCTCATCTCTCTGTATAATACAGGTTTCATGTGACAAAATCAAAACTAGCATTCTTAAAACGCTGATGAATTTAAAATTCTGCTAATAAACATTAACTAAATGACTTTAGCTACAAGGCCTCCTGAGCATTATACCCAAACCGCAGGTGGATCAGGGAGTACAGTAAGGAGCTATTTCTTACTGTATCTAGGTCATCTGGGGCAGAGGCTTTTAAACTGTAGTTTTTGGATTCCTGGGGATACCCATCTAAGACTCAGGAAATTCAAATTGTCCAATATCAAAACTACTTTTATGCCCTGGCTCGTGTAGCTCAGTGGATTGAGCATGGACCTGCGAAGCAAAGGGTCACAGGTTTGATTCCCAGTCAGGTCACATGCCTGGGTTGCAGGCCAGGTCCCTAGTGGGGGCAGATGAGAAGCAACCACACATTGACGTTTCTCTCCCTCTCTTTCTCCCCACCCTTCTCTCCGAAAATAAATAAAATATTTTTTAAAAAACTACTTTTATAATAAAACATAAGCACTATTTGTTTTTCTGCATCATTTTCCATGATGATGTGAAAGCAATGATGGGTAACAATGCTTGTATCTCAGCACAAATCAAAGCAGTGGCTGTGAACTATGTGACCAGTTATTGCACTATTCACTGCCATACACTCAATTTTCTTAAATGACAGCCCTTTTTAAGAAAGCCCTTTATGAATCAGCAAAAAAAAATTTATGAAATCTGAACTTTGAGTACTTTTTTAAATATTGTGTGATAAAATAGGAAGTATACATAATAAATCTCTGCTGCTAATAAGTATGAAAGTCTCATGGTAAAGTATTTGTATAATTAGTTGATTTGCTAGCTGAACAAGCCATTTTTTCCTGGGACATGATTTTTACTTGAAAGAATACCTGAAAGACTGGCTACTTATATATTTGACAGACATTTTGCAGAAGAGAATGAAATGAGTCTGTCATTTCAATTTGGAAAATAACTGATGATATTTGTTTTAATTACAAAATCAAAACTCCCTAGTGAAAATTAAAATTTTGAAAATTATTATCCACCATCAACATCATACAATAGCTTCTCATATTTAAAGACTTCTTAATGTGCTCAGTACTGGTATTAATAAAAGTGATTTAACAAATTATTATAAGAAATACACCAAGATTTGGAAAATGCATATATCTCAGAAAATAAATCTTTTCCAAATGATCAATGATGTTACAAAAGGATGTATGATTAAAAATTAAAATTCATTCAAGCTACAACATAGACCAATAGATTTTAATCTAAAAGATACACAAGATTCATTGATATGGTTTTACATTCCACATTACTACAAACCTTAAGGAAATACCACTTGACAGGTTAGGTGTAGTATGAACAAAAAGTAGCCCCAATTATCTGAAAAGCTATTGAAATACACTTCCCTTTTCCATCTACATGTCTATGTATGACCAAATTTTCTTTATATACTTCAATCCAAACAATGCATTGTAACATATTGAATGAAAAGTAGCTATGAGAAAACAGCTGTATTTTATGAGGCCAGACCTTGTCTAAATTAATCGTTAATTGGCACATTAACTCCATGTCATGCTCCCTTGGCCTGACAGATCCTCTGATCACCGAATACTAGGGAAAAAAAACACTCTGAGTGCAGGCAATCGGATCAGAGGCAACAAATCATGAAAGCACGCTGATACAACTTTCAAAATGCTTGATTGGAATGAAAAAATAAAACATCAAATTCCTTACATCAGTTTTTAAATTGCTGGAGGTTTTCCTTATTATTAATGATATTATATCCAACCTGGGCAGAAATACAGGGCCCGGCACAAATAATGCCCCTTCTTATTACAAAATCTTTTATTACGGAATCATACACATGTAATTCTGTAACATAGCAATACCACACTCAGGCACGCCATATGACATTTAGGTAAAATGGTCAAGTTAAAACCATAAATTATCACACCCACATCATTACTCTGCCAACCACACTCAAGCAGGCGTTACTGCTGCTGAGTGCTGTATATTCTGGCACTCTGCCCTGGGAGCATTAATTAGTATAAACTTTGCGGAAGACCAGCAGGCACAGATTTTAAATATAAAAACAATGCTATAAAACTGCAGGATGTGGGTGATCCCAGGGGATACAATTTACATGGAGTTGACATCTAAGTGGGGTTAGCACAGCTGTACCAGTGATCCCACATCACCCTTTGACCCAAGATACTACACTGACAAGAGATTTTTCTAAGCTATCAACTAAGAATGCATGTAAAAACTAAAGTTCTCATCACAGATAGTCTACAACAGTGCAAAATGAGGAAAAACATAAGAATCAATAATGAATGAAACAAATTGCTACATCCATACTCTGCAGTCATTAAGAGTTAAGGAATAGTTGTATATTCGGTGACATTTAATAGCATAGCATTAGAATATCATGTAGCAAAGCAGTATTATAGGATGACACACATTTCATCAGAAACTATAATCAATCATAATCGAGTGTCCCCACATTACAGTGGCAAAGTGCATAGCTCTGCAATCAGATTGTCTCTTTCAAATTCAGGCTTTGACGCTTCTTAACCAAGGGGCTTGGGGAAAAGTGCTTTGCCCAGTGGGGATTTGAAATGTGGATGCGGCTTACAGCTATGAGCATTTGGAGGAAGTGGAGGGAGATAAGGAAGAGCTTCATCTTTCCGCTCCCACGGGACGCTCCTAGGAGCAATCTTTCTCCCAAATCTCTCCTGAGGATTCCTGGCTGGCCTCATCTGAGACCGCTCTCAACAGCTCCCGCAGCTGCAGGACCACCCGCTGTCTCCCAGCCACACGGCATCGACACACCCCATCCGTGTCGTCAAAGTTTATTTACCACTGAAAATTTGACTTCTTGGAAGTTTAGAGCTTGTTTTATTTTTACTTATTTGTTTATTTGCATCTGGAGCAAAATACCCAATTATAGATGCAAAAATATTCCAGGAACTGTTATCATTAGCTAGTTTTCCTGAGCAGAGAAGTAACACCCTACAACACAATTTCAACGGCAATTTCATAACATCAAGTGTACTGAGATCGGCGAGTTGTCCATAAAAAGACTACATGGCAAAATACACTAACTTTCTCACTCTTTAAAGCTTGTCCCATGCTGGGGTTCTCTGGATGTATCTCCTAAGCTTTCAGGTCTGTAAAGAAAATACAGGTTTTTCCCACTATCCAAAAATAGAGCATTCCTGTGAAAACGTTTGTAAGCCCAAAAAGCAGAAAGCAAAGACTATCACCCACTTCCCAAAAGTTTACATTACATAACTACTACATTAGTATAGTACAGTTAAGTCTTCACTTAACATCATTTATAGGTTCTGTGACTTTAAGTAAAACAATGTAATGAAACCAATTTTATGACTAATTGATATAAAGAAGAGTTGGGTTCCTATGGCTTCCTATTGACGTTATTATGAAATGACATTGAACAAACAACATTATTCTATGGTTTGCTGTACCTCTTTCACTAACCAAAAGAAATCACAGATTTTCCCTTTTACAACAACAAAAAAAGCCATTACCATATTAAAATAGGTCTTTTGTAAACTCAAAGTGCAACAATGAGAATATTCAGAAAGCAAGGGATATCAGTAGATACAGAGCTCAAAACCCTCCTGCTCTGTCCTCTCCTCCCCCACGGGCAGTGGCTATCCCCTCAGCAGTTCTGCTCACTCTCCTCTTGGACATGTGAGGGGAGTGCACTTCTCTGACCACTCAAGGTCAGGTGGGGCCATATCATTTGCTTTGACCAATGAAATGAGAGAGGGAGGAACATGCGTCATTGGGGGAGGGGCGGGGGCGGTATAATTCCCAGTGTGAGATTCACTCGTGCTCCCTTCCGTGGACCACGGACCCTCCACGTTCCAGATGGAGCCGCTGTTCATCGGGGTCCTTGCACGAGGATGATATGGCACAGTCTCCTGGGATGGGGGAGGCTAAACCACTGTTGTTTAAAGTCAGCACGCTTTTTTTGTAAGCAGCTGGATGGTAAATATTTTCAGCTTCGCAGGTCAGATGATTTCTAGTGCAACTGCTCTGCCCTGCCCTGCCCTGCCCGGTGTGAGTGCAGCCCTAGGTGGTGGGAAACGCATGGGCGCGGCTGTAGTCCAGTTCGCCTTTACTTGTAAACACAGGCAACGGGCCAGTTCTGACCCTGGGCCAGCTTTCCTACTTCTGTTTCCGATTTCATAGCAATAATTTTTTAAAGTAAAGAATATCTTTTATTTTTTCTAATTTTATTTGGAACAATTGACAAAAATTGTACATTTTTGAGGTAAACAACATGATGATTTGATATATGTATACAATGTGAAATGATTGCCACAATGAAGTTAATTTACACATCCATTATCTGACGTAGTTACCATGTGTATTTATGTACCTGCCTATCTTTGTTTTAGGCCACTAAAATGTTGGGATTGTTTGTTACTGTAACCTACCTTGGACTGCCAATAAGATAACAATAGGTATGTCAAGGAAGAACACCTGAGAAACAAGTCACAGGTTGTGACGAAACTTATCTCAGTGACTTAAATCACGGTAAAATGTCTTTGAACTAACAGTCTTTTGAAACCAAGGGGCCTAGCCGAAGCAAAAGCAGCTTGGCGATGTTGATGAGGTGTGGGAAGGAAATAGAGGTATTTCAAAAGGAGAAATCAGGCCCGCCCTAACAGTTGGAGACAGGTGGTCAAATCCCCTTAGGATCCCCTGGTGCATTTCAGAGCCATGAACACATACCCCAACTTCTTCCCTCCATGGCAGACCTAACACGTGCCACTTACAAAGTGCTTTCCAAAGGGAAGCCATACAGCACCGGCTCCCCCACTGCAGCCCTCATCAAGGTCCCCTGAGGATTGGTCAAAAGCCCAGATTTCTGAAGGGCCCCACCCAGGTGTTTCTGTTTCAGGAGGTCTGGGGTGGAGCCTAAGAATTTGCCTGTGTAACAAGTTCCTTGTGAGGGAGGTGCTGCTGGTCCTCAAGAATCATTATTCTGCAGCGCCAGTACAAGTTCAACCTTGGGGAAAAAACAGCAAGGGACCTTCAGGTTCAACATGCCCTGCATTCTCAGAGTGGTGTCTTACTCGTGGTTATGAGTGACAACTTAAACTAATCCAAAATAATATTGAATGTAAACTGTAATTGAAAAGTAAAATTTAAATTTAAAAAAAGGGATGACTTTGAGGTTAGAGCGGCATAGAATCAAATTCTGCCACTGCCATTTACTAACTGGGTGACCTTGAACAAGTTACTTCTTTGAGCCTTCGGTCCCTCTTCAGGAAGTATGCGGTAAGAATGTCCACCCCACAGCCTTGCTGAGAGTGAGCGAGGTAATACCAGGTTTCTAGAATGATGCTTTGCTCTGGGTAGGTGGCTCCCCTGTGTTGCTAAGAAAATTGCAAGGTCTAACCCCTTGGGAACCAAGCATCCAGTGCCATTTCAGCTATATTTTAGGTCAGAAATCCTTAAAAGGAATGATATCACCCTGCAAGGGGGCAAAAAACAGTTTAGTGGGGAGGTGAAAATCTTCCTCTTTTAAGTACATGAAAAGTGTATCTTTAATATTAAAATTTCATTCAAGGAACACAATTATTAAAAAGATATCTAAAAGGCTTCTTAGGTGGAAGTAATGAGACATGAACAAACACTTGTTGATGAGTCAGAGAGAGGCTGAGCAGCGGGCTCACACAAGGGTAAGTTGGCAGTGCCCGGATCCAAAGGCAGGTCAGGAACTCGAAACCCAGGGTCCTCATCTCAACATAGTTCTACCATTTATAAACAGCTCCATAATATAACATAAATAAAGGAGGGAAAGAATAGGAAATAAATCTCTCCTCTCTCCTAAAAAAGATGGCCTGACATCCTACTCTCTTGATTTTATACAACTTAGCACTCAGAAAGAAAGTTTATTTTTTAATTCCCCTGGGTCTGCACCTTTGAAATTAAAACTGATCTAAGAATCAGTGTGGCAGAATTCTAAGCACATAGGAATTAGACAGACCTGGCTTTGCTTTGAGTCCCAGCCCACACCACTTACTGGCTGAGAGATCTTGGCCAAGTTTACTCAACCCCATGAGACATCAGCTATAACAGGGGCCAGCAAACTTTTCTGTAAAGGGCCAGATAATAAATATTTTAGCTTTGCAGGCCATACGATCTCTGTTGCCACTACTACTCAACTTGGCTTGAAAGGACAGTAGCATAAAAGCAGCTGTAGACAACATGTAAACAAATAAGCTTGACTGTGTTTCAATAAAGTTTTATTTACAAAACAATATGGCAGGCTGGATTTGGTCCGATGGCTATAGCTGGCCCACCTCTGATTTATAGGAGAGAGCTAATGATATTAACAATTTTGGATATCTATTGCTACTTAATAAAATACCCCAAAACTGAATGGCTTAAAACAATATAAATTATTCCTCACAATTCTACGAGTCAGGAATACAGTCAGGGTTCTGATGGGCAGGGTCCAAGTGGCATCAGCTGAGGTCACTCACTCAGCTGCATTCAGCCAGCAGCTGGACTGGGGTGGAAATCTAGGAGAGCTTCTCCCCTCTATCGAGAGCCCCTCCATGTGGCCGATCTCTCTCTTCACTGGTATCTCATCACTCATGAGTCCAGCCTGAGCTTCTTTACATGGGATTGGCTTCCCCAGAGAGAACACAGAAGTTGCTGGCTTCTTACAGGACAGGCCTGGAAATGTCATGGCGTTGTTTCTGCCACATTCTCTTAGCCAAAGCAAGCCACAAGGCCATCCCAGATTCAAGAGCAGGGCAAACAGACTCTTGACGGGACAGAGTCACATGCGTGTAAGAAAAGGGGAGGAGTTTCTGACAGCTGTCTTTCAACAGTATGCACCTGGCTGAGATGTTAAAAGGAGCTGATAGAGGCAAAATCTTTAGCACACGGAATGGGTCAGTACTACTCCACTAAGACAGGAGGGTCCCAGTGGTGGGCAAGCTCCTGAATCACCCTTATTCTTGTCAAGATGTCAGCAGCAACCTCTTTCCTGGTCTCCCTGCTTCCGCTTTGTTTCTACTTTCCCCATTGTGTCTGTTAAAAAAAAAAAAAGTACCGTGTAGCATTATATTCTCCAGCTCCAGTGGGTGAAAGATAAATACCACATGGTCTCACTTATAAGAGGGATCTAATGAAAAGATAAACTAATGAGCAAAATAGAACCAGATGCATGGACACATGGAACAGACTGGCAGTGGACAGAAGGAAGGACATGGAGGGGGTAATGGTGGAAAGAAGGAGAAGAGATGAGTCAAAGAACATGAATGAATGACCCATGGACACGGACAACGGTGTGAGGATGAACTGTGGGAACTGGTAGGTGGGCTGGGCAGAGGAGGGCAAAGGGGGGAAATTGGGACAATTGTAATAGGATAACAATTTAAAAAATAAACAAAAATTGGGTGGGGGGAAGCACCCCTGCTTCAAAGCTCCCAATGACCTCCTGTGATACTCAAAGAGCAGCCTCCTAGCCTGGCTCTGATTTCCCCCTAGCCAGCTCTACAGCCTTATTTCCTCCCATCTTCCCATCATGCACCCCACTCTGGCTGCACTGGTCTCTTTGCAGCTGCTTAACATGACAATCATGCTCCTGCCTCAGGCCTTTTGCACTTGCTGTGGCCCTTCTGTGGAGTACCCTTTCTTTGCAAATCCAGGTGACTTAATCCCCTAATTCTTTCAGGTGTGGGCTCAAATATTACCTCATCAGAGAAGCCTTCCTGGTTCACTCTCTGTAAAAGGGGACATGCCATCACTTTCCAGCCACTTAACCTCATGTTACTTTTTCATCACAGTTATTATCACAACTTGACCTGCAATATATGTGACAATTGATTCTGTTATTGTCTCTCCCACCTGCAATAAGCTTCAGGTGGACAGGGTTTCTGTGTGTTCACCTTTGAACTCTCAGCACCTAGTGATTAGCATGTAGAATGAGCTCAATACACGTTTGAATCAGAGAGGGAAGGAAGGAGGAAGGTGACCTTGAACATGAGACCACCACCTTGGGTTCAGCATCAGTGGACTGCATATATTTCTAGATGCTTGACCACAGAATGCGGTGATTTTCACCGGGCAGTTTCCCCCCATCTCCTCCCATGACATGAGTCTTTCATAGACATCTTCTTTATTGGGCTGCAAATCCTGTTGCACTTCGACCCCAGGCAAGCTAGTGAGAACTGAATGTATCCTTAAAAGCTACTCTGTGCCAGTTCCACCAAACTCGGTGTTTCAAAGAGCACTTCTGGCCACTTGTCTTGTTTTCCCTTTTCTAGGATTAGTTATGATCAAGATGAAAGCAATCGGCTAATAAATCTTTTCAAAGTCACTTTAATTGAGATACTCGTGTTCGGATTTTCAGCCTCAAAACAAAATGCTCAAGGGAAGTCGTGTTAGATGAGCTGCAATGAGATTGAGGGCTTTGTTTTTAACAGATACACTGCCAATAGTTGGGCAGAGGCGAAATGAAGGCTTTCTGAACAAAGCCAGAGATATAGAGAGAAATTAGAGAGCATGGATTTGTATCTGGCAGCACTTGAATTCTGGGCCCAGTATTTCCAAGGTCTTTGACCTTGAGAATGTTGCTTAAGCTCCATTTTTTAACATATAAAACAGGAATCATAATTGTCTATCTGGTAGGATTGTAAACAAGTTCCTGAATATGAAATACTTACCAAACAGTGCCTGTGAGTACTGAGTGTCTAGTTCGTTCACATAGGCCCCCTTTTAGTATTGTAAAAACGGGACCATTGAAAACCTTAAGGTGACATTTGCTAATACATTCCACGCCCCGTGTTTAGGTTAGGAGATCTGGTTTCCAACCAATGGATGAATGAGAAGGCAATACAGGGAAAAGCTGCTGGGATCATCAGAAATTGGGGGGCATGTGTACTCGGAAGTATGAATGAAAGCACTGTGGAAAGAACCAGTTCCTCAGCCAACAGAGCACTGACTTGCTACCATGAAAGGAAGTGGGAGAACCGGGAACACCGGGATTTGGGCAAAGATCCTTTCGACAGAGAAGCTAACAAAGGTCCCTGAAATCAGAGACCACAGCATTCCCATCCTCTCCTTGAACCACAACCATCCCTGACCTGAAGCCTTTTGAACAGAAGACAAACTCAGTAGAAAATGCTGGAGTCAGAAAATCATAGCTCTCTGGGAACCCAGGCCAAGCTTTAACCTTCAAAGGGAACCAGCCCTATATCATAGCTAATTGGAAAATGTTGGGTCAATGACTGACTCTACAGAAGCTGGCCCAAGATGAGAGGAAACAAAGCAGTCTCTCATTCTTGAAACCAAAGCCTTTTTATATTTCAAAACAAAACCTTATCTAAGTTGATGGTCAAAGAAGCTGGAGGTAGTAGGAGGCCTTTTCTTTTTTTTTATTTTTTTTCTTCACTCAAGGATATATTTTGATTGATTTTAGATAAAGAGGAAGGGAAAGAGGAAGAGAGAGAGAGAGAGAGAGAAACATCAATGAGTGATGGAAACACTGATCAGCTGTCTCCCATACACATCCCGACTGGGGATCAAACCAGCAACATTTCCACGTATGAAATGATGCTCCAACCAACTGAGCCACCCAGCCAGAGCAAGGTATTTTCTTTCTGCCAGTATTTCAAATTCTCCAATGAGGCTCTCTGTATGCAAAGTGTAAGAGGAAAATCTCCGTTTTTCTTTGAAGTTGAGTATAAAGTAAAGTTGTAGAGCCTGGTACCTGACTTCTCGGTTAAGCTGTTGATTCACTGTGATGATGAGCTCAGACACCCTGAGGCAAACAGGAAATGAGGAGATATTGTCAGGGTTTTAAATGGCTACTTGCCTCCTGCAGCACTGTGTAGATAGCAAAGGACTCCAGGAAAGGTGAGGACACAGCCCTGTACTCGCAAACCCAGAGCCAGAAAAGGCCCTTTTGTGCCCTAGCAGCAAGCTCACTACGGAGCCTTTGCAAGTGCACAGCCCTTCATTTTCTAGGATGATTCTAATTTATCTTTATACTTTTCAATAAAGATCCTTTTTACAGTGACTGGTAAATATCGAATTTATGCCTTTTAAATAAATAGAAATATTAAAGGGGGTCTTTTGCAAGGACTGCATGACCCCATAAAGGCTGGGGTTGGCTCACTTCCCAAGGCAGGGGCGGTGGTTCAGAAGAGTGTTCAGAGGAAATGTTTGAACCAGGCCTGAAAACACGGTTCGACTCTCTCGTGGTCGAAGTGGCTATTCCAGGCTGACAACCAGGGGCTGCATCCCAGGCATGGTGCCTGGTTCATCGTTAAAAAGCACAACCTATGACACTAGATTATAGATGGTGGAGGACTTGAGTGTCAGGCCAAAAGAGCCTGGGCGGGCCAGCAATGCATGCCCTGAAGCGCCTGAGGAGGAGGATGGTAGCAAGATCATGATGTAATAACCACACCAACTGCTACTATTCATGAGTCCTTACTACTTACCAGCCCTGTGTTGATCTCTTTAGCTATATCACATCATTAAACCCTACAGCAACATTCTGAGCTGGGTGTTCTCATTTCTCCATTTTAAAGAAGTTAAAACTAAAGCAAATTATTTAATTTGCCTAAGGACACACAACTGATTAGAGGCAAGGCTGCAGCTTGGACCCACATCTCTCTGCTCCCAGCTCAGGTTGTTAACCACCTGCCCATCACTGTAAGTCTGTCGGCCAGAAGTACAGGATGGATGGGGGGAAGGTGCTGAGATGAGGAGGTCTGTGAGTTCTACACCAGGAGCCTCCTGATGGGACTTGGGGCTTGAATTAGAGCAGGAAAGCCAGGATCAAAAGCCAGGCTGGAGGTGGAATTGACAGAACCAAGGACCAAGGACCCTTGCAGGGAGAGCAGGAGGACAGGGAAAAGGAGAACCAAGCTGCCCTTGCAGGAGGTGGGAAAGCCTAGACTGTGGGAGACGAGTTGTCAATCAAGGAAGGAAAGTGTCTACAGATGAGGTTTCCACGGTCATCCCTTCTCTCCAAAGGCAAAATAAATTATGAATTATGGACCCGGCATGCATTCTGAATGAAGTTCAAAGATGCTGGTGTGAACTTGAGGTCCACCACTCATCATCTGATGTCACTTACAGCATCCTTCCTCTCCTGACTTTCATTGTCCTCATCTGTAGACTAGCATGGTGACCCCTTTTCCCACAGGGCTTCCATGAGCATTAAATAAAATGATGCATAAAAAGCACCAGCCCAGGGTTAGATTTTAATAAAGCCTCAAAAAAAATATTCATCCCTTCTCTTCTTGCACTTTAAATTAAGACATCAGAATGCTTTAATGAAGTTGGGGTGGGAATGTGTTATCTTAAAAGTTAGTGGCCAATATTTTTTAAGCAGAACTGTTACTTAGACAAACATCATGAAGGGCCATTCTGGTTATGAAAAGATGGGTTCTAGAATGATATGGAAAATGGAAGAGATAAAAGTAGGTACGTCAACAGAGTAAAGTTTACTTAACATTCCAGAGAAAGGACAAAGTATCCTGATAGAGATGGTCATGACCTGGCCCTGTAAAAAGGGAAGAAGGCCCTGGCAAATTGGAGGGAGACTATAGCCCAAGCACAAAATACCGCCCATAAGACGTCCCTGGCAGTGGGAAAAGGCCGAGGGAAATTCACAGACCAGAAAAGTCTAATAAATTATTCAAGTTGTCTGTCTGGGCTGTGTGGTGACTCCTGCTCAGTAAAACTCTACTATATCCGCTGTCTCGAGATGGGGAGGCTTTAGCCAAGAATTTTAAAAGGGTTTGTGGTACACATAGGTGAACATGGGGTATAATAAAAAGAACTGTCAAAGAAAGTGAACCTAGGTCAAGGTCAAGAATTATTCATTCTTATAAGTTGGAGAAAGAAATGAGAAAGAAGCTATAAGCCTTCCAACATTCATAAAAATATTAAGGTTGGACCTGGGCTTTCACTCTGTGTGAGTCCACAAGAGCAAGCCTTTTTTTTTTATTTGTTTTTAAATATTAAACGGCAGGATGACCCCCTAAGTTCTCAGGATGTGGATTCCTAGACAGTGAATACCTGCATTATTTATGTAACTCAGATATCAGCCGCAGCTCCAGGTCCCTCAACACTCAAGCTGAACTTGGCTGGAACTCTACTTCCTGAGCATGAGAGTCAAAAGGCGACAGCGCCCCCTTTCTGTGAATGCCCAGCCTTACTTCCTCACGGTCTCTCCATCCCTGCTCTTTTGCCAACACCTTGCATCTCCATTCTGCTCCCTACCAATTCCCATGAAAATGTCCTCTTGAGCTGAGCATCTCTGAGTCTAATCCCTTTAATACATAGTATGTGATGCTCCTGCCTTCGTTGTCCCAGCCCTGCCCACCTATGCTCCTCCTCCCATGGTTCTGGTGTGGATATCCTGCTCCTGGCTCCTGGCTCCTGGCTCCTGTCTGGGGAGTAGGTTCCCAAGACTTTCTGCCTCAACTGTTTTAAACCAGCATTTAGACTCGTAAGACACCCTATATAAAAGTTTGTTTTAAGAATACGGTTCTATTTGGATTTGTTTGTTTGTTTGTTAGCTTGACACAGAGGTTGGATCAGGCCAGGAAAAAGTGCTAATAAGAAGTGGAACAATGAGAATAGTTCCTATCATTTCAAAAATTTTCTCCCAAACCCCTTTGAGACTTCCCAGGGACTCTCTGTCTCTCCCTCTTTGTCATTCTCTTCCTCTTTTTCTCTACCTCTCCCTGTCTTTCTCTGTCTCCAGCACGTGCGCTCTCTCTCTCTCTCTCTCTCTCTCACTCACACACACACACACACACACACACACTCACACCAGCCCACCAGTTTGTCGCTCACTGGACCACAGCACAGCCAGGGCTCCTGGGCATGCATCACTCTGACCAAGTGGCACCAGCCTAAGCTGTCCATCATGCAGTTAGCAGAGATGACATCCAGGACAAAGGCAAGACACACAAGCCGAAGGCGGCTCAGGGCATCTCCAGATCATGCTTCTCTCTGATCATGGTCATCTTACCCCCACTCGGAGCTGACATGTACTTGGCCAGCCCTTGTCCTGACATAATTCGAAGAGTTATCTGTTGCCTGTAGAGTGAGTAGGGCTTAAAGGGAACTTACAGTCCTCCTCTTCCTGCCTCCTGTCACACTCACAGAATCTGTAAACTGCCTCTGCCACTTCTAGGTCATGTGGTCCTGGGTGAGCCTTGCTTTCTGAATGTGTCTTCTCATCAATAAAAGCCCTGAAGTGGTGGGAGATACCTGAAGTTCATCCCAGCTCTAACATCCCAGGACTGTGACTTCAATGTTTATAAACCAAAAATTAAAGCATGTTTTGTCTGCAGATGAGAGCGGGCATTGTGCTGTGATTACAATTAGTAATTTGTGTAGAAAGCTCTCAGATGAAGGAGGCCCGTAAATTCTTCTTTGATCAAGCCTTCCCAACTGAAATGCAAATGTGTGCACTTGCACACACAACCTGCCCTTTGGGACTCAGTTTTGCATTTAAAATATGTATATTTTTGAAGTTCTTAAGGCTTTGTCTCCTTCATGTATATGTGAAATTTCTCAACCTCTGAGACACTTACTAGCACTTTCTATGTCCTGTGAGCTTTTCATATGTTAACTCAGTCATGCTCACAGCAGACCTGTGAGGAAGGGATCTCCCCACGTGAACCCAGACAGAAGGATGGACAGACAATCAGGATGGACAAAGATGCCCTTGCCCTTGCCCTTGCTGCAGAGAGTTCCCTGTCTCTGTTCTGCCTGCTTGAGGTGCCTTCCTCTGGGAGGGGAAGCAGGGAGGGGAGTCACAGCTCCACATGCCTGCATCTGCACCCGAACGATCGCCTCCAACCAAGCTGCAGACTGTCACATCTGCTTCCCCCGCCACTGCAGAAGCTCCTTCTTCTGAGCCAGTCTGCCCTGTGGGTACATATCCCTTGGGTAAAGGTTGAGACCAGGGCTCATATGATTGTGAACAGGAAGCTGGACCAACAGGCTGGTGGTACTAGAAAAAAAAAAAAAACATGCAGAGTTCACCACTAAGTTTGGATGCAGAGGCTAGAAAAGACTGAAGGAATAAAAATTTCCACTTCCCTAACAACGCCTCTTTCTACTCCCTCTTTTATAAGCTTATTAAATATTTTATCTGTTTCCACTGCCTTGAATCCTCTTCATCTCATCTATCCCATCTTCCAAACTTTCCACAGGAAAGGAGAGTGTCTTCATTGTTTTTCTTAGAATACATAAATCCCTCCCACCTCAGTGACTCATTCTCATCATTTTCGGAAGCATTCCTTAAATGCCTCGTTATTTGTTCCCAGAATTCAGAGAATTCTAGAACCCAGACTGTTGCCTCCTGCAACTGTCTGACATTTATAGGTAGAAATAAATGTGTGTGTGTGTGTGTTCCTATCATCTTGTTAGAGTGACACTATTCTGCTTATTCTGAAGAGAAAGCAGAAGCAATCTGCCTCCTCTGGAAGGCTTTTCTCAAACCCCCTCCCATTTTCCCAGATGACTTATCCTTCTCTCCAGTACGAACACCCATTATTTTGTGGTGAATATTTGTCTGCATGCCTGTTTCCCCTCGAGCTAAAGTTCCCAGTAGCAGGAACTATGTGTAAGATACATCTTCGAAATACCAGGCCTTGCAAAGCTCTTGGCATTTAGAAGGTACTCAATAAATGTTTTATGAATGAATGAATGAACAAATGAACTCTATCCTTTACATAATTCTGGAAATATACATCATGTCAACAAAAGTGTCTGAACAGGTTCCACCGTTCCAGCTGACACTACTGTGTCCCAGCCCATCTCCCAGATTTAGCGAGCTTTGTCTTCCTTCCAAGGTCATTGGTGTGTGTGTGCACTGTCTTTGGACTTCATGAACTTCAAAGGTTTACCTGGTATAGTGCTTCCTGCTGATGTTAAAGTCATCATCTGCCTGCCTAGGACAGTTATAGAGATGGTTCAAGGCTATGCTTTTCCCAAAGTATCCCCCTTCCCACCTGATCCTGCCCAGACACCAATATCCCTCTCCAACAAGTTGGAACCGACATAAGAATTTTCACTGTGACAGTTTCCGGGCCACTTTTACAAGATTTGGATGGTAAGACCAGAAGTCACTCACATGAAAGTCACCCCTGCTTAGCATGAATTAAATGTGCAGATTGATTTGTAGACCTTGGCAAACAGAGACCCACTGCGGGCAAATGGTGAGCCCAAAGAGCCTTTTCTAGGGAGGAACAGGACCCCTGCCTTGGAAGTGACCCTGACCCTGACCTAGGAGCATTTTGTCAGGTCATGAACCTTAAACGATGCCTTATAAAACAGTTCTCTGTGCCTAAGTCTCCCCACCTGCAGAAACAGAGTTTTGTCCTGTCTTTGCTCTTTGTTGTTTATAACCCCACTTGGAGCAATCTCCGCTGAACTCATTTTAAAAACACCCAAGCCTCTGTTGTTCCTTGTGCCATGTGAAATGACCAAGATTATCAAGGACACCTTGGGCTTTGTGTCCCCAAGGCGAAGCAAATCTCACCAAAACAACACTCGGTAAAGGTCCCCTGGAGCACATTAAAAGTAGAATGTAAGGATGCAAAAGCAAGCCCTTTGCTTGCCCCCTGTGCCCCATTCTCCAGCCCATGCCCATCTCCCGTTTTTCATTTCCATCTTTGTTCAGATTTCTTAGACACGTTTCCCAGGGTTCCTTTAGGTGCCTCTAGGGTTGGAAATCAAACTGCCTGCCGCACGAGGGCACAGATACCCCGCCCTCTGACGTCTGCGCAAACCACATTGCAATCCAGTCAAAAAGGGTCTGCCAGGCTTCTCAGAATTGTGCACAGAATCTTCCCGTATTGGCAAAATCCATGTCATGTGAAAGCAAATGCTATGCCTAAAGACTGAAATGATTTCACAGCGCAGAACGTGACCTTCCTCTTACCAGAAACAAGTTACAGAGGTTTAGATGCCCTTGCCTAAAATGCCTGACCCAGTGCCTTCCTCTGCTTCTGTATGTCGTATTTCCTGCCACTTGGGGTCCTCCACATCTAGCGAGGGCCCTTCACGGGAGACGGACGTGTTGTATTCACTACGTCAGGCACGTTAAGACACACCTTATGTTTCTAATGTATTGGCACACGTATTTCCAAAATGCCCATGAAGTAAATAGATTCCCTTCTTACAGCTGAAGAAACTAGGGCTTTGATACTACCCTCCCCGCAAAATCCTACAGATAGTTGGGGGCAGAACCAAGTCCTGAATGCAAGCTTTGCGGCCCAGCATCAGCGTCCTTTCCGGCGCTCCATACCCACGGGCTTGGCATCCGGATTTCCCTGAAGGTCATGACTTGTTCCTTTTTTGGCACATTCTCTCCTTGCTACCAGATGACACCCTAAGAAACTAGGATCAATTAGGTCAGTTTGGACACATGTTATTTCCCTTAGGAACATTCAGCCTCTTGGACTTAGTTATCCATTAAGTGCTTACTAAGAGACAGGTATTTTTCTAGGCCCTGGGCTTCCAGCAGAAAGGAAGAAAAACTCCTCTCTTAAGGGAGCTTCTATTCTAGGGAGCAAGTAGCGGATCAGCCCCCTTGTAGATGGCCTAGTCCGTAACACCAGGACTAAACAGGATACTGGCAATCATTTCCTTTGTTTAATACACACTAACGCACATAGCAGTTTCCGTGTGCTCCATGCTGAGTTATAAGCGCTTCACAAATAACAGTTCATTTCATCATCGTAACAAGCCTACGGGGCAGATGCTGTTGTCATCTTCACTTCACCAGTGAGGCAACCGAGGGGTCGAGCGGTGACATGACTCACCCAAGGGCACTGCTCTGGGGGGCTGGCCAGGCCTCTAAGCCAGGCAGTCTGGCCCCAGAAGTCAGGAACCAACCCCTCTGCAGTGCTGCCTGTGACACCTGGGGTTGACCAGAAAGCGTTCTGAACAGCACAGGTTCAGAGAGCATCCCTGCCAGGCCTCACTGTTACCGTCCCGATTTGAAGGTGGAGCGTACTTTACATTATTTGATGTGACAGAAAGTCACCGCCGCGGGTGAGGTTGCTCAGCTTGTGGCCAGCAGCTCATCTAACTTAGCATTTGCTAAACATCAGGTACTATAGCGAGAACTCTTCCCGGAAACTGCAATGTGGTACTAAAACCATCACCTTGTGAGGTAGGCCAGCATTGCCCCTATTTGAAAGATGAGGGAACCAGATTTACAGAGCTGGGGCAGAGACTGCCGGAAGTTCTCCCATCCCCCCACCCAATACACCCCCCCAAATATTTTTCTTCTCTAGGAATATTTGTTGGGATGGACACATGGTCTCCACTGCAGTGCCTACAACCATGTGAGTAGGTTCTAGACAATGATGTGTGAGCAGAAGTGGGGGGTGTGACTTCCAGGGAAGGAAGGAAGGGTGCCCTCTTCACCCTTTTTCCCTCTACCTGTGGCTGAAATGGAAACGCGGTGGCTGGCCATCTTTGACCACACAGACGAAGGCAATGTTGACAGAGGAACAGGGTGGAAGAAGCTCATTCTCCAATGTGGTTGAGCCACCATACCTGGACAGCCCCTGCCACCCAGAGTTCATGTGAGAGACAGTTATAATGCCCACTTTGTTTAAGCCATGGTATTTGGGACAAGCAGCCGAGCCTGGGTTTTCAAAACTGCCAAAAGTCACTCAGCCAGAAGCAGAGGAGGTAGGACGTAGACCCAGGCTGTTTCATATCTACCTTGACCTAGAAAACTTTCTGTCCCTGACTGCACAGGTAGTTGTGCTGGCAAGGTCAAAGTTATGGTCATGGTGTAGAAGAAAAGTCAACTAGGACAAAGTGACCCAGAAGAGGGACCAGGAACTGGGAAAGAGTTTTGTTTAGGTTACTTAGAAACCGCAAAACCGTCGGGTTTCAGTTAGGTAGTCATAATTTCTGCTTTGGCTTCTGTACACCCAGCTTCCGATAAGGACACCTCAAGGCTAGAGTTATTTTCGCATCAGCTTCTGTACCTCCTGCTTTTGCCATGTAGGATAGGGCGTCCAGAGAGCAATAAAAGCCCTGCTCAGCCAAGGTTCGGGGCCCAGAATTTGGAAACTGCCTCCTCTGGGTCCACGTGTGTAATAAAGCCTCACTCCGTCACCCCGAATCGCGCCAGAGTCATTATTTTACGAATTATTTTCTGTAACAATGGTACAGTTCATACCTGGGAGGGGAGGGCCACACAGAGGTGGCACCCTTCCTGTCCAGCCCACTGCCCTCCCTCCTTTCCGTACTCGGCTCTCCCACAGCCTGTGCTTACCACCTGCTGTGCCAGGAGGAGGCAGTTCTGTAAACTAAGGTCGTGCAAAGGGCTAAGAGCCCCTAACAAGTTTGATTTCAAACACCACTATTAGTTACAGGTTCTTCAAGAACCTGAAATTTTCCCAATTTGGGGTGAGATATTTTGTGTATGTCTTCCTGGAAACTGGCAAGTTTTAATTTTGAGTTTGAACATTGCTTCTATTTCATGCAAGCAATACAAGATACAAATAATAGCATCTCAGAGCCACCCCAAGGTATGCTTCAAAGGTTAAAAAGTGAAAAACGAACTGATAAACGAATGAGAAAATGCTTGTGACATGACGTGAAGAGAACGAAGGGACACTGTAGCCACGGCATGGAGAACGAAAACAAGAAAATTCATGTTGAGAGCGATGATTCAGTTTCAACTAACCAACACTACCCAAATCATGAAATACAAATAAAACTGCAGTCTCAATAAAATTCAAATACAATAAAATGCAATCATTTAATGTGTACATGTGAGTGTTCTATGGCTTTGTAGGAGCTATGAAAGGGTTTGTACAAAGTTTTATGTTTACATGTACTTAACTAACTTTGTCATGAAAATAATTAAGTCAGCATTGGAAGTCATCAAGCTTGAGAAATCTAGTATTTCAGGTTCAACCATACAACACAGCAGCTGTGACTGTTCTGGTTGTTGCCTCGGAAATGTCCACAGCATATGAACCAACGTCAGCTTTGGAACATCAGTATTCTGCTCTCAGAGACGCTCAGCAGATATACATCTGCCTTATTGCT
Source organism: Anoura caudifer (assembly GCA_004027475.1). NCBI lineage: Eukaryota > Metazoa > Chordata > Mammalia > Chiroptera > Phyllostomidae > Anoura > Anoura caudifer. The sequence continues at coordinate 70,004 of PVKU01001810.1, read as the reverse complement.
AAGTGGAAGTATTCATGTCACTGCTCCTGGACACACGTGGGCAGTGCCCATCTGTGGCTTTCCAGATTTTCTCGTTCCAAGTAATTTGACATGAGAATAAACATCTTGTTTCATCCTTTCCAGTTAGGTATGAAATTGTTTCCTCTGGTAATTAACATGTGGGACATAAAAGGAAATTAACTGATGACTCGAAAACATCAATTCACCACATTCAATCAATCTTCCTTCCAGAAAGCAAGCTATTGCCATTAGCTTGGGACTCATTTATGCTGGTGTTCAGTGACTCTGTTTGAATGGATTAGGCCAATTAAACAGATTCAAGAACACAACCCTACCAAGCCTATAAATCTATGGTAATCAAATTGAAGTCACAGATTGGGTTTCTTGGCCTGAAACGAAAAAGAAATAGGAGGAACAAGCACTAAAAAATGATACAGAAGTGGCTAGAATCTCAAATAAACACGAACGAGACATATTCACTTCCTTCTCAGGAGAATTTCTCTCTCGTGTGTACACAGTTCCTCAAACTACAACCTGAATCTCCAAATCTTCTCCATCTAAGAAACCCTGTCACCCTCACCCTCATCTTCCTGTCTCTCCAGGATCCCCACTTCCTTTTGAGGGAGGTCCCACATAGCTGGCTTTTCCCATGAAGGCTGACCACAGCAAACATCCCCAACCCTGGCATCTTTCCTCGGAGGCCAGACCTCCCACCTCACCAGCCCCAACAGATTCTTATTTCACTTTAGCATCCTCCCAAAGCCCCTGTCTCCCCAATCTCCACTAAACTGTAACTCCCATGCAGGACTGGACTCGTGCTTGTTAACAATTGATGCATGTCAAATGTGGGCCGACCTATTGTATGACCCCCCATTTAGGAACCCCCTGCCAGCAGTGAGAGAAAAGGGCAATGTCTCATGTCTGCTGGTGGGGACTGGAAGGCAGAGTTCTGCCTGCCAGCTATATAGGTTGGGATTTCTTACGGGAAGACAGCTTTAAACGATGTCAAATGGGACAGCACTGTGTTTTGACTACATTATCATTTAAGTCAGGGGTGCCAAACTCATTTTCACTGGGGGCCACATCAGCCTCACAGTTGGCTTCAATGGGCCAAAATAATTTTAGGACTGTGTAAATGTAACTACTCTTTGACTGTTAAGGAGTTGAAATTACATTCGGCCCTTTGAAGGCAACCACTAGGCTCATGTGGCCCCCGCTGAAAATGAGTTTGACACCCCTGATTTAAGTAATTGTGTGAGCTAGACCTGATATCTAACTACTCTACCAATCTAATTTACAACACAAATTCTATGGAGACACGTGTTCCAAAAGGTGATCAGATAAACGTATGAGTTTCCCAGAGCTGCTGTAACAAGATGCCACAAACTATGTGGCTTTAAAAACTATTGTATTCTCCCACAATTCTAGAAGCCAGAATTCTGAAACTGAAGTGTCATCAGGGCCGCCCTCCCTCAAAAGCCTCGAGGGGAGAATCCTTCCTTGCCCCTTTGGTTTCTGGTGACTCCAGATTTCCCTGTCTTATGACAACATAAAAGTAACTTAAATGTCTGCTGCTATTTGCACATGACTTTCTTCCCTCTGTCTCTGTGTCCAAATCCCAACCCCTTTCTCTTATGAAGACACCAGTGGGTTTAGGGCTCACTCTAATCCAGTATGACTTATCTTAATTTGATTACACTGGCAAAAACCCTTTTCCATGTAAAATCACATTAACAAGTATCAGGATTTAGTGCCTGAACAATTTGGGAGGAGAAAGGGAAAACACAATTCAACCTGGTACAGTCTAACAGTACCAAACTCTTGGTATGGCTACATTGCATATTCAATGAACTGTCTGGGCTAGTCTGGGAACCTAACCACTGTTCATGACATTGAAACTTGGGACACATTGTCATCTGTGCAAACTTACAACATGTCAAATAATTAATGATATATAGAAGGATTTTTAACAGATCATAATTTATAATATTAAAAAATTGGAAAAATCCTAAATACTCAACAATATAGGAACAATTTGGGCTTCATTAAGTTATGTCATAGAGTAGCTGTGTGATATATATATTATTATTACATATTGTATAGCTATATTGTTGCTATACTATTGATTACTATGCAACCAATAAAATAATCTGGTAATTTACCTAGGTGCCCATCAGTAAATGAATAGATCAAGAAACTATGGTACATTTGCACAATGGAATTCTATGCAGCAGAAAGAAAGAAGGAGCTCCTACCCTTTGCAACAGCATGGATGGAACTGGAGAGCATTATGCTAAGTGAAATAAGCCAGGCAGTGAAAGACAAATACCATATGATCTCACCTTTAACAGGAACCTAATCAATAAAACAAACAAACAAGCACAATATAACCAAAGACACTGAAATTGAGAACAGGCTGACAGTCACCAGAGGAGAGAAGGGAGGGAATTTCAGGGGAAAAGCGGGAGGGTTTAGAGCAACAAGTATAAAAGACACATGGACAAAAACCAGGGGGGGTGGAAATGGGAGGGATGTTGGGAGGGCTGGGGCGGTGGGCTGGGAAGGGAGTAAAAGAAAACTGTATAAGAACAACAATTAAAATTAAAAAATTACCTTATTAAAAAAATAATGTGGTACTTTATCTTTGATATGAAAATATGTCCATAATAAATTGGCATTCAAAACAATATAAATATTTATAAATGTATGTATATATAAGACTACATAAAGATTTAAAAACATGCATTTATACAGCTAAATATTTTATAACATAGTACATTCTATAACATAGTGTATATATATACTCTGTATTATATATACTATATACTATGTACCATGGGTTTGTCCTTCCTCGCCTGCATATACATATAGTATATATAGTATAGCACATTCTGTGTGTGTGTGTGTATATGTACATATAAAATACCTTTATATATTAAGGATGTATATATTAAGGACATCCTTAATACGTTTCTAGTATAGACAGTACCCAATTCACAGGCTGATTTCAATATATTTTCTGAAAGGTTTTATTTAAAAGCAAACTGCTTATTTTAAAAGCAATATAAATTCATTACAAAAAAAAACAAACAAAAATAGACAGGCAAAATATTACATCTTGAAAGTACCCATGATGTTAACTACCCAGAGCAAACAACTGGCGGCACCCTCGTGTACCTAGGCAGCAAGAGTGAAGACAGAAGAATATGCCCCAAAAGAGGGTGCACACTGGGGTTCCCCCGGTAGAGGAAGCCACAGGAGCAGCGTTGGCGTCTCCCGGCAGCCGGTTTTACTCATGGACCTGGGAGTGGGAGACGTGAAGGAATTTCACTTGCAACATGGTGTCTGCATTGACAAAAATGTAGGTTTATAATAAATGCAACTCATTTCTAAAGGAAAAAATTCATCCAGTAAGAATAAAAAGTTCGACAAGCACTACACTGTCTTAATGTGGGTGGAATAATTATGGCTATTTTACAGTTTCTCCAGGCTCCTCTGTGTTTGCTGATCTTTTTACATTTTTTTCCTGGAATGAGTTAGCACCACATTAACAGAGAAAATTAATTAAACAATAACTCTATCAAAAAGTAAAATTAATGACCCTTGCCATTGCCCACCCCCCGCAACCACCTGTTGGCAGATTGGGACCAGCTTATGTTGAGCACAGTTAGCGTCCAGGGTTCATCGTAAATCTGAACCTTGCTCCCGCAGCCCCACTGCTGTGCACCAACAGGATTTCCAGTAACTGTGGGTCTGTCTTTCGTCGCCTGCCTCAGGGACCTGGGGCAGCCTCTGAGGCCCACTTGTCCACCCAAATGCCATCAGGCTTGGCCCATAGAATCCTTGTAGACTGTGTTGGGAAATGCAATAGCCCTAAGAAGGAAAAGACATTTACTGCATGTCTACCATGTGTTCTATGACTTTCTTATTTTGTTCTCACCACAATCCTGGTGCACTTGTCCCATTGTTCAGATGAGAAAATTAAAGCTCAGAGAGGCTAAGAAACTTGCCCACAGTCACACAGTGAAGGCATGGCAGGAACAGGGTTTTACACCAGGTATGTCTGACTCCAGACCTGGGGTCCCGTTGCTATACCCACTGAAGAGCCTTTTTTGGGAAATGAATATTTCCTCACCTGTCCTCTTCCCCTCTTTCCTGTTCATTCTAAAAAGCAGCTTATCCTTGCTATTCCTCTCGAAATATATTTTGCCAACAACTTTTAATCAGGTGTGGCTGTCAGCAAAGATTTCTGACGTCAATGAAGGAGGCGGCTTCTCACCCTTCATTGTTCTGATCCAATAAATGTTTCCCGTTCATTCAGATAAGACCAAAAAGAACCCCGTCTACAATGCGTGGCCTTAAAACATCACACAAGTTCAGCCCAAGTAATTACCTCACCACTGGGGGCTTTTCTCCCCAACGATGACACATTCACTTGCTTTTTAATTTTCAAATCCCATTCTATTTCCGTTCATTATTCTTTTCTTTGCTTCCTTCTATCTTCAGAATTTGTCTCCCACTCATTTAATTACTTTAAAAAATATTCTTTTTTTAATCTGCCCTGTCACTGGTCCTCTTAAGATAGCAACCAATAATTGCTTTCTCTTGTTAAGTGAAATCTGCTATTTAAAATGAGCTTCTGATCAGACAGGGTCCTCAGAACATTGCAACTAATCTACAGACAATGTCTACAGGAACGGCAATGCTCTCACTTCTAAAGGCTGTTTCATTGATAGGATTTACATCTCGTGTTCATAATATCCTCAGCTCTACTTTACAGGCTGAACAAATGAGATTCTAAATCACGTTGGGGACAGGAACAACTCTGACAATCAGAGTCTGTTGGAAATCGGAGACCTTCATCGGATAGCCCTGCGATCCTGGTGCACGACATTTCACTTTATTTTTCATTGCTTTATTTTTCATTGTTTTATAGAGATGGTATACAGTATTACATTCTGAATGCACTTCCAAAGGCATGGTTTGCACCATTAGGGAAAGCCCATAAGATGTTTGTTTTTCCTTGCAGGGAAAATAAAACCAACCTCTTCTTTCTAACTTGATTCATTATGGAAATAACAAGCCTGAAAAGTATCTCTTGTTTAAACAGAGAGGAAAATTTTTGTTTTACATTCTTTCTTAATATTTTTTAAGTCAGAGGTAAAACAAACAAACAAACAAACAAAACCAAGGTGGAGTGTATGATACGGGGGATGACCAGAAATCAGCCTGTATCCCAACGGCAGAGACAGACGTCTCGGGGGCAGGGAAGCGTTTATGCTGAAACCAGTCCCATCACCTGGAAGTCACCTGTGGCCTCGGACTCTCCCATCCGGGTAAATTAAGGAATTGACAGCCTCGTGGGTGGCCGAGTCTACCTCTTTCCGGGGCTGTGCTAGCACCAGGGTGTCCAGCAGCCACCTCGTCCTGGCTCCCAAATGTCTACTGTTCAATTTTTAAGAATTTTGAGAATTGGTTGACACTACAGTGGTAGCTTGAAATCAGCCATGGGTGGAAGGGGAGGGGTATTTATAAAGAAAGTAGCTTCTGAATTGGAAAAAAAAAAAATCAAAGAAAGTAGCGAATGCAAGAAATCAGGACTTTTTCCTCCGGGGAGCCAGTGGTCAAGGCTTCAGGAGCACACCACCACCACCGCCTCTTTTTCAATCTCCCTGCAGCTCACCTGGGGAAATGTCTGGGCCTTGGGGGGGGTGGGGGGGGGCGGCATCGCCAAAGCACATTGCCAATGAAAGAATGAAAAGCAGTTGCCACCTTCCAGAGAGCTTCCCACTAACTGAGACACAAGGCTGTCTGGACACCAGGGCACACCTGAATGCTTTCCGGAGGAGTCAGGTTAAAGCAGATCCGCCCAGCAGACTATTGCCAGGAACCAGACTTTCCTAATCTTCAGCCCTTGCCTGTCCAGTCCCCACTCTTCCCTGAAGCACAAGTGTTGGCCCATACAGAGGCAGCATGATCTGAGGTTCCAAGACATCACTCTCACCACCAGTGAGTGTCTTGTGGGCCCTGTGCCACAAGCCCTGGTTTTCCTGCCAAGTCCTGATCTTCTCCGCGCCCACTGCAAAGCAGGCTCTGGGCCCCTGGGGCCACTCACCAACCATCTCAGCCCCATTGGTGACATACCCAGAGGAGCAGCGCCAACTAAGGAAGTGAGCAGCCAGAACCCGGCCCTTCTGCCCACCATTGTGTATCCAACACCTGGCACAGTGCTGGGCATTTAGTAGGTACACGATAAATACTTTTTGAATAAACTCAATAGGAAAATCTCCAATAATCTACTCATTGCTGGCATCAGGAAATCTTGGTTAGGGATAATCATTTAAGGAATTCAAGCCCTGACTGGCATGACTCAGTGGATTGAGTGCTGGCCTATGAAGCAAAGGTTGCTGGTTGATTCCCAGTGAGGGCACATGACTGAGTTGCAGGGCCCAGTAGGGGGCACATGAGCGGCAACCACACATCGATGTTTCTCCCCCTCTTTTTCTCCCTCTCTTCCCCTCTCTAAAAAAGTAAATAAATAAAATCTTTAAAAAAAAAACAAGAAATTCAAGATAACACATAAAGAAACCTGGATTCTAAACCAGTCTTGGCAATTAATTTGCTTGTATATAAATCCTTTGACTTCTTTGGACTTCGACCTTGGCTTCTACCACTTAATAGCAGACAGATCTTGGCAAATTATTTAACCTTCCTGAGCCTCAATTTCCCCATCTTTAAATGATGATGACGACACAACGTACATCTTTTTAAACTCTCATTATGGGCGTTAAGGGGAATGTGAAGCACACGGAAGAATGAACATATAGAATGAGTTTGTAGCCACCCTTTTTCTTCTCTAGGCTGAACAGTTCATGACTCCACCAGACCCAGTGAAATGTCTCTCTGTGAATGAATAGGATGAATGTAGCCTTCAGAGTGTTTCCCCAGGCAGTGGCTTAGGACAGGCTGGCCTGGAAACCTATTTCTTTATTCCACTTCAAATATCACCAGTGAAGATGCTACCAGACAGGAGCCTGGCCCCAAGTAGGTCTGCCTAGGGCCAGCTAAAGTGTGTGGGTTCCCAATCTCGTGTAGGAAAGATTTCACAATGTGTATCCAGGTGACTATGAGGATGCATTTATTAAAGCTGGGGACAGTAAGCAAGGAAGGGCTTAGCATAGAAGCAGCAATAGGAGAACCTAGGCTGGGCTGCCTGAGCCCAGTGGGAAGTCAAAGAAAAGCTGGGCTCTGGGGACAGATTTAGGGGATCAGCCTGGGGCAAGCTGCCAGCTGCCCATTGTCTTAGAGTTTAAGAGCCCTGTGCCTGTGGGGAAAAAAGGGGAGGAGGGAGAAGAAGGAAAAGGAAATGGTGCTTACTGCTCCCCAGAGTGTGTGCATTTCATCCTTGAAGTTTTTTTCTCTTCCTTGCAGGCAGAAATCTTAGGGGAGATCTCAGGGGGAGGGTTCAGTAGAATATTTGCCAGTTCTCTAGGTGAGCCCTTTCGGGGTCATGGTCTCCACTGATTGGTCAGTGAGAGGGCAGGGGGTCTTTAGTCATTGCAGTTGGTTCTGGCATCACCCACCTGGTTTGCTGCTTTTCTGGGCCGGAAGCTGAAACACAACTGAGGCCCAGATGTCATCTGTAGGAGGTGACAGTTTGTAACTGGCTGTAAATTGCTTGGCCATCATGTTCAGATTTCTGTCTCAGTTTCCCTATTCTACTTGCCAAGGAATTTTCCTAACTGCTCACTATCCTGTCTCAAGAACATAAGGATCTTCCTCTATGCTTAAAAATAAATGAAATCAGGTTTAAACTCTAGATTCCCATCCAACAACCTCTTGTATCAGATAGGATACCTTCAGCTACCAACAACAGAAAACCCACATGAATATTGCTAACGTGATCAGGGATGTGTTAGCTAACTCCCCAATAAATGTCTAGTGTAAGGACACCAGAGAGTTGTGAATTTAGCAGACAAGACCACAATGCAGCTCTGAGATTTCTTGCCTCTTTCACTAGCAGGTTCTCCGGGACTAATGTTATTCCTGGTCCAAGATGGCAGCTGTAATTCCAGGTATCTTTGTAGATATGACAACATCCAAGAGAAGAAAAAGGACCATTTCTGTATACATCACTTTTAAAGAGCAAGTAAATTTCCCCAAAATTCTCCCAGCAAAATTACCCTTTTGTCTTATTGACCAGAACTTGAACCAGTAATTGTCAAGTAAATGGGACCATTATTATTGGGTTAGATCAATCCAAATTTGTCCAAGCCCCTTGGAGAAGGATGGAATAAAACTGGACCTCTGCCAACATGAAACACAGGTGCAATAGGCATTGGATGAGCAATAGACATCCTTTGGTGAACAATCCTCACTTCCACCAACACACACACACAGCTACTATAAGGACTACCCAAATCCTGTGATAGTCTGCCCTAGTATTATTGTTACTAACAAAAACAGAGATGAAAGTGGTACTCATTGAGCATCGGCTATGTGCTGACCCATATGCTAAAGCGATTTACAAAACTAATTTTCAAGAAACCCTATGAGACAGAGATTATACCCATTTTATGGATGAAAAAACTGAGTCATACAGTGGACAAAGAGGAAGATTTGATTGACTCCAAATATCAAACTCTTTCTACTACACCAGCCTATGTCATGAATGAGCAACTAGGAGTGACGAATACATTTCCTTTGGACCAACTGCTACAGAAAGGGAGAGTGCTCAGTCCTGAGGCTCATTCTGAATCCCGCCCATACATTGAGCTATTTTTACAGTAAAGGATTAAGAGCTTTGTGAGCCACATGTCACTTCTGCCATTTCTTCTCTGATTGCTATTTTGGAGTTTTCTTCTATCCATGCCATTTTTAATATATTCCTCTGTCTTTCTAATCGTAGGAAACTTGCTGCTCCATGGTTCCATAAAACATTATCTCATTATCTCGTTTTGCTTCTCACTGCAAAGCACTCTGTACGTTGAAAGTGGTGTAAGAAAAAAATTAATTTCATTAAGTTAACAGAGGGTGTCACAATGGCCCGGTTATGACTCGGATGCATTTGTAGAAGGGGTTGTGTGCATCCAATGTCTTTTAATTTGTCAGTTTTCCTCCCACTTGCACCCACTATCCTTCCCCAGGAAGGGTGAAGTCATTCTGAATTGCATACGTTAAAGAAATGCTGCCCCCAGCAACCTGGAAACTCCCAAATACAAAACGTGACTTTATGTGGCCAATCAACAAATAGCCGAGCCGTTAGTTATCGCCACTGTTTTCCTAAGAGATACAAATGCCATAGCTGACTATGTCATGTTGTAATTCATAGTAGTCCATAAGATTACCCATGTGAATTCTCAGCCCTTTCCTAGTCCTTCAGTATAAAAAAAATATTTTCTAAAGTTCTTAACCCTTCCCTACAAGGTCTACTCATTCTTGCAGGTGTTTCTCAAGTGCCACCTTTCATAAGAAGCCTTCCTCATCGATTTAAACCCACAGTACTCTCCTACCTCTAAGTTCATTTATTCACTGGTTCACCAAATACTTACTGAGCAATGAGATATGTACAGCTCTGTTCTGGGCAGTGACATTACCATGGAGATTCAGACAGTCTGGTCCCTTCCCTCCTGGAGCACATTGTGTCTGTACCACACAATTCACCACCCAACTACCGAAAAAGAAAAAGAAAAAATTACAACCTCTCCTGAGAAAATAGATGTGCCTCAGCTTCCATAAATGAAATTAATACTGTTACATTAGATAATGTTGCTATCCCCATAAGGTTGCCCTAGATATGTGCACTCCATTTTGGAATTCCTTCAGATGACTTTGTCATTTGATCATTCAGTTAATTCTTGGTCTCAGCTTTCCTGGATCCCCCAGTCCTCTGCTTTGACTTCATAACTCAACACTAACCCAGGTCAAATATCCACTGAGTACCTGCCATGCATCAGGCATTGTGCTTGATGTTCTATATACACAATGTCTAGTTTTCACAACAACTTACAAAGGCGATGATGCCCTCTCTGTTTTATAGAGAAAGAAACTGAGGCTACTAAAATTAAGGAATTTATCCCTAGGTAAAGCCACTCACAGGTGGCAGCACCAGGATTTGAACCCACATCTGTGGGTTCAATAGATGCTGGCCATCTATTATTCCATATAACCACAATCTCTGTCTACTTCTACACATGCAGAACAAGAAAAATAATCCCCATATAACCTTCTCATAAGGTTGTTACAATTATCAAGTGAGATTGTTGAATATAAGGGATACTAATAACTCAGCTCTCCTGTCTTCTGAGTTCTAACCAGTAGAGATTAATATCCAAAGCCAAATGGAGATCAATGGATCAGCTTTGTTTACCATCACCTGATAACTAGGGTCCCCTAGAAAAAGGCACTGCAGCATGTTACTTGGACCCAAGGCCAAAATGGGGGTTCTTACTAATGTCCCTCCCTAAATCTAGGCTAGGGATCTGCCCATGGCAAACTCTGCAAATATACTCTTGAATTTATATCAAAAGCCACATCAGCCTTTCTCTAAAACCCAGAGAGCAGAAGAATGAGATCCTGAGAGAATTAGAGACGGCGCTTCATTACATTTTCAATGCAGTGACCATGAACTCTGAGGGAAAAATCTGACCTGATGGAAATCAGGCTGTCTGCAATCAACTGGATACTCTTTTTCCCTCAGAATAGAGAAGGAACCAGAAACCTCCTCCAGAACCATGAGGAGAGAAAATCAGAGTTCCTTACAATAAAGAAACTATAAGATGGAAGTGCCATACAAGTGTTTAATATTAATTTATATCATTTTTATTACTGTTCCTATTGCACAGTTTTACATTATATTGTCTTATCGCATAGTAGGCATGAAGTAAATACCTGTTCAGTCAATAAATGGTATATGAATGTCAACACTCCATGGAATTGATAATATGCTTCCAATTACAAAGCATATTCATACTGATGCATCATTTTCCATTTTTTCCCATCTTCTCTGTGCACCCACCTACTAACCAGTTAAACTAGATCCATAACTGTGTCTTTAGAACATTTTTTTAAATATTTCTAATCCTCATCTAAGGATATGTTTATTGATTTTAGGAAGGGAAGAGAAAAACATCAATGTGAGAGAGAAACATTGGTCGGTTCCCTCCCACATGCACCCCAACAAGAGACCAAACCCACAACCTAGGTATGTGCCCTGACCAGGAATCAAACCCACAACCTTTTGGTGCACAGGACAACAATCCAACCAACTGAGCAGCCTAGCCAGGGCTCCTTAAATCATTTTTATTTCCCTATTGATGTGATGTGTTCCTGTTTCACAAACTGGGTTCATAAATTTGCTATCCATTTAATTATGCTTACTCAAAAGAGAAAGAGAACTTAAGAGAGTATACTATATAATAAAATAAAAATCTATTAAAATTAAGTAAGAAAAATGAGACAAAGCCACCAATAACTTTTTTACTTTACTTAATATTCTTATGGATTGTGCTCATCTCTCTAGTGTCCGGATAGCATGGTGAACAACTTTTCAAGAAGAACATTTCACAGTTTATTCATAAACATAATAAGCTCAGACCATGATGGCAGAGGCTAGTAGGAAGTAAGGTACCATGATTCAGCCTTGGTAGCTATTAGCAAGTCTAGCAGACTTCACAGGGATTCACTGAAGACACCAGCCAGAGATGTACTAAAAATAAAATAGATTTTAGTCTGAATGTATTAAAGAAGGAGAAAGAGAAGAAGAAGAAGAAGAAGAGAAAGAGGAGAAGCCAAAGGTCAAAGCTGCAGTGGGTTGATAAAAGCACTGTTCCCTTGCAGATACTCTCTTCCCTCAAGAGGCACTCCCTGTTCCCTCTGTTCCACTGAAGAACAGATGACCTGGCAGTTATTAACAGACTTAGAGAGTCTGTGTTCCTTTGCTTACAGGCTCAGAACTGGAACTCACGATGATGTACTGAGATCACACCCCAGTGGACAATCCCAGTTGAGAAATGCGGAAACATTAAAGAAGCCAGATGAGGCTTCTGACTCAAAGACAGGCTTGAGTAGGTATGTGCCTGGTGCTTGCTACAGATTGCTTTCATAGTAGATGAAGGAGGGGGCAGAAAGAATCAACTCAAATAAAATCTTTTCAACTTTTTTCTAACTTCCCAAAAAGTTGGCTGAGAAGTATCTCTGGGGCATTAGAAAGGATGGGGAAATTTTTAGAATCTGCTTGCTCATACGTATTTTTTTTATAACAAGAGAAGGCAATCCAACTATAGCCAGGAAAATGGTGTTAGCACTGTTAGGAAGCCCTGGATTCATGGGTTCCCTTTTGAAACACTAAGTAACACGTTTCTGTTCAGGAGAGCAAGGAGGGAAATTATACTTACTGTCTTCTGCTCATGGAGCATTCTGCCTTATCCAGCTGTAATACTTCTTTACAACAATCAGGCAGCATCTAAAGTCCATTCAACTAATTAGATCAGTGGCCTTAAACAAAACAAATAACTCAAGCATTGCAATGGAATTTCACTGAACCTGGAGCCAAAAGTCCTGAGTTCTGTTCCACTGATCAATGTTGTAACTTGTGACAGGTCACTTAATGTCTTAGATTCTAGTTGCCTCATCTTTTAAATCAATTAAACATTTCTACCTATGTCCAAAAACATTGACAAGGTCAAATAATATGATGTATGACAAAATTTCTCAACTTGGCTACTTTGCCTCTCAGGGGACATTTAGCAATGTCTGGAGACATTTTTGGTTGTCAAAGCTGGTGGATGGAGAGGCCAGGAATGCTGCTAAACATTCTACAATGCACAAAACAGCCCCAACCACAAAGAATTGTTCAGCCCCAAAATGCCAATAAGTATCACAATTGAAAAACCCTGATGTATGGCAAGGGTAAACAAGCATAATAATTTTATTGGTTAGGATTGCATTAAGCTGCAAGTAATAGAAGCAGATTAAATAGTAAAAGATTTGTTTTTATTACACAATAAGTACTTAGGGTGCAAGCAGTTGTTTACATCCCATGCAGCTGCTTGAGAGAGTAATCAAAGACTCAGTTATCTCTGTATTCTTGCTCTCCTACCTTAGCATCTGGCTTTTGCCCATGTGGTTGTGAGAGAGCTGTTGCAGCTCAAGTTATTATGTCCACATTCAAGACAGGAATTGAAGTAAGGGCATTACTTGAAGGATCTGCACCTATTCTGGGAAATCAGTGAGAACCTTCAGCTCATCTCTCATTGGTCAGAATTATACTGCATGACAACTCTTAGGTGCAAAGGAGCCTCAGTAAATCTTTTATCTGATTGAGCAGGTAAACTGACTGCTCAAACAAAATCTATTGGTAATGAAGAAAGCAAAATTAGCTGTTGGGTAGGTGACTAGAATGTCTTCCACAAAAATTATAATTTCCATCTTCATCACCATCATGGAGAAGGACGATAATGAGGTAGTTAAAAAAAGTTGAACCTAGTCAGGAAGATGTATATTCACATCCCTCACTCCACCATTCCCTCTGTGTACTAGTGAGTTGTGTAATTTCCAAGCCCTGGTTGCCACTCCTAGAAAATAGAAGTGACAAAAAGGCATGCATGAATGAAATATTTTGAAGATTTAACAAATAATATAACATGTTTTTATAATGTGGGCATTTGATAAATGATGTATATATATCATCATCATTAAAATATAGTGATTGGTTAACTCTGAGACACCAAATAACTGTCTAGTTTCCAATCATTCTCTGTACTTTAAGGGACCCAATCTTCTCTTCCCTCTGAATTGTGGAGACCCAGCAATTCAGGTCATGAAATAAATTTAAAGAGAGAGGCAATACTTTAGTACTTGCCTCACAAAAATCAACACACAAATGACATCATCATTGTCGAGATCAGACTTGTTACTCCTGTAATATAATGGTCTTACCTATTAAACGCACTTTCTGTGTTTGCAAAATGTCAATGCAGGAACATTGTCAGAGGACATTGCATTATCTAATCGTTTACCTAAGTGAAGCTCATCATGTTTCACTGTTAGCACTTAATTAACTGTATCCATTTACCAAATTATTGTTCACAAGAGCATTTGGATTGATGAACCTTTATAGTTTATTTGGAACTGAAACTAGAAGCAATGACCAAGAATTTTACAAAACCATCCCCAAGCTGGATCATCATTGGGAACTTGCAAGTATCGGAAGACTCAAAACTGGAAAGTTTGCAAAGGGGAGGTAGCAGGTGTTTCAAAGGCATGCTGGAAGAGCACTCTTTCGAAAACATGACTCCCTCTCACAAGACCCTATAATGGCTCCCTATTGTCCATAAGCTCAAGTAACAGCTGCTTTTTATATGCCTTGCTTCTACCCCATCCACTACGAATACTCACAGGAGCTGGGGCCAAGTCACTAGATTCCGTTTGCTCTTTTGTGTTCCTGTAACTGTGCCCTGCATTAAGGGGTATATCTTGTTCATTATTTCCTCAAACAACCCCCAATGTCATTTCCCATTACCCCACTCCCAGCATTTTCTCCTGTCACTCACATTCCTTTTCTTGCTCCTCTGTGCAGCCCTGCCAATGCCTGCCCCTGTGGCTTGAATTCTGCAGCTGCCCCTGCATTCAACACCCTCCCCTTTCACTCTAATTTCTATCCATTCATCAAGACCCAGCAAAAGGAGCACTTGGCTCTACAGTTAACCTTCATTACCCAATTTTCCTCTCATTAATCTCTTTCTTCTCTGACCTCTCATAGCACCAGTAGCTAATGTGATACATGATTTAGCACTTGATTTGCTAACGTACCAAGCCATCTAATTGTTTCAGCACACATGGTCTGTCTGCAAGTGGACTGTGGAGGCTTCAGGGCTATCGCCCAGGTAGTCTACATCTTCGCTGGTCCCAGAGGGAAGAGCCTGGTGTGCATCATAGGCACTCCAATATTTCCTCCTCCAGTGCTAACCTAGGAAATCCAATCAATAAACACTTACTGTGCACCTGCTGGAGGCAAAGCCCTGCTCCCTGATCATCTCAGCCTCCTCATTTACATAAAAGCGCCATAGGTGAAAATCCAAATAAGCCTGAGATTAGGAAGACTTGGCCAACATTAACACTCATAAATATTTAGCAGGGAGGGCTCATCCACTGGCTTTAGTGAGGTCTCCCTTGCAATCACATAGTTCCGATAACTGCTGGCATTTAACTGTGCTCATCCAATAGTAACTAAGCGGCGAGTTGTGTGTGCTGACAAGAGCAATGTGATGGAGACTAACAGTTTCCAAGTCAAGCCTCACACAATTCTTAGGTCCTTTCGAGGCAATTTAGAGGCTGCCTGCGGGACAAAGGGTAGACTAGCAAGTGGTGATGTGATCCTCCACCCCCAAATCAACCAGGGCAGCTCTCTTCAGGAAGCTTTATATATTGGGCTTTGCTTGAGAAAAATGATCTGTTACTAAAAACAAGTTCAAAAGAAAAGAAAAGCCCTGTAGACAAAAGATGACTTGGAATCCGAAGACAAGGTCTTTTCCAGGCTCAGCCAATTATTGCCTGTGGGAAACTAGACACACTGTAATTGTTCTAACCTTCAGGTAAAAATATGGCTTGCACCAAACCCACTGGGTTGTTGTCAAGACTAAGTGAGGCAACATGAATAAAAGCCCAAGGCACAGAGAAGACACTTAAACTGTATTACAGGGGACAAGAGCAAGCTCATGATTAGCCTGCAGGGGTGTCAAACTCATTTTCACCATGGGCCACATCAGCCTCACGGTTGCCTTCAAAGGACCAAATGTAACTTTAGGACTGCACAAATGTAACTACTCCTTAACAGTTAAGCAAGAGCTCGGTCTGCCACTGGGTAAAACAAGGTATGGGGCCAATAAAACAAGGTTGAGAGCCAGATACGGCCCTCAGGCCTTGTGTTTGCCACCTGTGGTCTAGGGTATGCACATTCACTGAAGTTCTGGCCTTCAGGTGCTAGACCGGGCAGGTAACAAAAGACCCCATGAATCTGACTCAGAGCAGGGGACACACTGTGGTCGGGCTCACCTGGCAAGTCTTCCAGCCTCCAAACCCCTGGACCCGAAACAGCCTGCCATTGTCAGGTGTTCATTTTATGTTTTCATGGTAGCATGTCCTTTTCCATCACTCTATATCACTAATTGATTATTTTACAATCGTTTAATGTCTACCTCTCCTTCAATCACCTGTCTTGTTCAGGGCCAGATTCCAGCATCCCATACATACCTAGCATTGAGTAGCCCTGCATACATCTTGCTGAAAATGACTACATAATTCAAGCCAGGATACCTCCATGCTGACAGAGGAAACCTGAAATGTGTGAGACAGAATCCCCTGACAGGAAGGGACACTCCAAGTCCTGAGAATGACACAGACGGATGCAGATGTTGTTGTTAAAATCTGTGTCATCCAGAGGAATAGAACTGTACTTCTATCTATAGTTGTTATCGCATCAAATGAAAAATCGCTGGACTGATTTTCCACAACTTTGTAGCATGTGCTTGGGATAATCTGGCCTAAAACACAGGCAATTACCTAAAAATGAAACGCACTCCGAATGTCACAGCTGAAATGGAGATGCGCACTGTTCTTCAGGAAACAGAAGCCATAAGTGTTAGGTTGCTGTGGAAAGAGAAATACCCTAAATATGGGTCACCTGCATGGACACCCCAAATTGCAGATGGCACATATAAATGAGCTGCTTCCCAGGACAACAGCTCTGTTCACTGAATCATGACAAGTTGTATCAGGAATTGAGTATTTTACAATAGTTACTGCTTCTCAAGCCAGGCCAGATTTCAGAACTAATTATGGTTCTTATTCCTAGAGACAACCGAGCACCACCTGCATCTCATTCTCAGAACACAGCCCCCAAGCTAGGTGTCATTGTGCCTATTGTACCAATTTGTTAAATCAGAATCCAAGAGGTTAGTTATCCCAGTGACAATTCAGGAAGTAGCTTAGCTGGTATTTGAACTCCAAACTCTCCGACTCCAAAGCCCCAGGTCTTGCATGTGGTCTTCCTTGTTGCTGGCAGACAAGGGAACTGGAACCTGAGACTTCCCAGTTCTGCCCCAGACGCATCCCAGGCCCTGGAGCATCACCATCAGATCTAGAGCTGGAAGCCTGAGGTCCAGGTCTGGGCTTTGATGGCTTTAACTACTGTGTGTGAGGCAAGGTTGGCAACACATAAATAACCAATGCCTCGCTTGGGAGTGCACAGCAGTGGTGTCTCCTTTAAAGTTTTGAAGGAACTCAAGGCATTTTCTACAATAAGTAGAAAATAGCTCCTTGGGGAATGAAGCTTTGCTGGGAGGGAGGGAAGGAATCTCCATAGAGCCCAGTTTGTCTGCTCCTGGTTCCGAAGCAGACTCCTCTTTCTCTCCCTTCCCCTTCCTCCTTCCCTCAGTCCTCAGAGGGAGCCATGATCCTGAACTGTGCGCAAATTTGTCCTGTGCTTTTCTTTTTTAAGTTTTAGCACTTTATGTGCCAAGAAATTCACTTTTCTCTGATAGATGGACACTTTGCCAAAGTTTACGCAAAAGGAAGTATGGCCCCAGTAGATGGTTCAAGAAGAGTGGCCGTGACAGACCCAGTTAAAATATAAAGGGGTGAGCAAAAGTAGATTCACGGTTGTTAGTATGGAAAAAGACATGCAAGTCATGACTGCAACACTACAAGACTGTACTCTGTTTCATGTACTCGCACTGTAAGCTGACTTTCGCCCATGCCGTATATAAAATAATCACCCAGCCAGCTTCCAGTTACACGGAGGAGGAGGATGGGGGAGGAAGGGTGGGAATTGGTGATGCCTCACTTCTTGCTTCTCTTCTAGCAAGTTCCTTCTGATCTTTTATAGCCTCATATATTTCCCCTTCTAGGGACATGCAAAGATAAGGCACCCATCTCCCAGGTTTATTTGTTTATACTTTATATTTAAAAGACATTTCCATGTTTACATATTTATAATTCTTCCCCTAACAAGTCAGAAATGTTTCTACAAATGTTAAATTTTTTATATCTCCATCCCTTGCAGACAAAACAGGATTCAGAAGTGCATTCTTTTTTTATGTTTTAAGAGTTTTATTTTTTTGTTAATTATTTTTTATAGTTTACATTCAATATTATTTTGTATCAGTTTCAGGTATATAGCACAGTGGTCAGACAGCATAGGGAATATAGTCAATATTGTAAGAACTACAAATGGTGGGTGTCAGGTAGGTGATGGACTCATCAGGGGAAGCACTTTGTGAAGTATGTGATTGTCACACAGCTATGCTTTGCATCTCCTTCATCCCTTCCTTCCCTTTCTATGATGCCTTTGACTCAACTCATCTGCTGTCCACAAAGTCATCATTCCCCAAGATCCTGACGGATTCTCCATGACCTTTTCTTTATTCATGTCCATGGTTGGCCTACTCTCTCATGATCTTACTTAAGAGTCTTGAGTTTTTTTTTCATTGTAGCAGACTCAGAAATCACATAAACCCCTTCCTTCTACTGAACAAATACTCCTTCTTTCCTCCTGCCCCTAATCAGTTTATAGCATTTTGCCTAGAAGTCTGACTAATGTCAAATGCTGCACATATCTCCACAACTTCCATTTTCCTCTTTCTTCGGTCTCCACGTGTATTTTCCACAGGCCACATTGCTCTAACTCATGGAATTTTATGTTATGTGTCTACATCTCTCTTGACAACATCTCTCTTGACATTCCAAATTTCTCATCATCATCAGAGGCACTTGCTCAACTTCTGAATATAGACAGAAACAAACATGTTCCATTATAAATCAACTTATACAACCAATAAACCAAGAAGACTTGTGTAGTCATCTGACCAAGTGCCTACAGAAACGAATAGAATCCTACAGAGAGTACATGATTCCTAGACTAGAACAACCTCACCGCATGCGTGCACCACATCCACACCTGTGCACAAATGTGCGCCCTTTACAATCTCTCATAATGCTATTCATTTTTCTGTCCTAGCTAGTAATAATGAAAATAATAATAGCAACACTTAAAAACTTAACGGTGGTTCACTCATTATGTTAAGACCCTTCCATAAATCATCTTATTTAATTCTCACTTAGTAAAACCATTTCCTAGACAAAGACTTGAACTTGGAGAGATTTAGTAATGTGTAGATGGCCACACAGCTGGAAGGTGAAATTTCACTGAGTGAGATTATTTGGCAACCATCTATCTTCC
This sequence comes from Anoura caudifer, assembly GCA_004027475.1. Taxonomy (NCBI): domain Eukaryota; kingdom Metazoa; phylum Chordata; class Mammalia; order Chiroptera; family Phyllostomidae; genus Anoura; species Anoura caudifer. The sequence continues at coordinate 50,767 of PVKU01001810.1, read as the reverse complement.
CCACCGGACAGTAACCTATACAAGGGAAAGAGAGTGCCTTTTGGGCTCTCTGTTGTGCAAGTCCATATGTTGGACTATGTATTATTTGATTGGCCCATCGTAGTGCTCAATAAAACCTTGTTAACAGAAGAAACCAAGAAATGTTTTGTTGGTGACAACTCTGATGATTCCTCCATTAAGGCCTTTAAAACTGGACTCAGTTTCAATGTCACTTGAGGAAAAGTTTTCAAACATAGGAAGTAAATTAAAATAGTCCTGAATTAAGTTGAAAGGCTTGTAATGAGACCTTTCCCTCTAAATATCTATATAACCTTAGGCAAACACTGGAGTCTCTCTGGGGCTTTTTCTCAGGTGTAAAATGAGGGCCAGTAGGAGGCTTCTGTTAAACATGGCAGACCAAACACAAGCATTTACCTGTGCTTTGTTTTTAAAAAGTCCTCTAAAGTTTTAGCAGATACATTGTAAAGAGAGCTAATGACCCAGTAAGATAAAGAGGTAGGAGAGAAGAGGACAGCAACAAAATTTAGAAAAGAAAAGGAATTAAGGTAATAAACTTGTGGACAGGGGGAAAAAAATCCTATAAGCTAAGCTAGAAGTGGAAAGGCCCAAAACTAAACCTGTTCATTCTGTAGATGATCAGGAAGCCTCAATAATTGGAGACCCACAGTTCCTTCGACCATGAGGACATGGGGGAGCGGCAGAGGAGGGTCTGAAAGGTCTAGGGAATAATTACACTCACAAGTCTCCACCACACTCTAGTCCACACTGGCAAGCAAATTCCCCTATTCCACTCCAGCAGAAGACTGGGAAGTTAGGTGGTTAGGACCAAAGGGACACTGAACTCAGGGACCCCTGACATCCTCTGTGGCTGAGAGTGCAATACTGAAAACGGGCCATTGGTGAAAGTCTACGTAGTACAGGTGACCATCTTAGCCCCCACTTTCCTAATTCACTCTACAAATGCTCAGTCCAGTTTATACCTTCCACGCAGAAAATTGGGAGATTTTTCTCTGGGAAAAAAAACAAAGACCCAAGAAAAATAGCCTATGGATATTTGAACAGTTAGAAGTTCTTCATTAAAACAGACTTGCTCAGTGCCCCAAAGAGAAGGCCACCATTGGCAAGCCCTACCAATACACACAGCTTTCAGTCACTCTTGAGAGCCAAGGATCCTCAAACCTCTGAGAAATAGAAATCAAAATAATAAACAGGAAAAAAAGCACTCTGAGAAAACAGTGTCTAGGGAGTAGGGGAAGAAATTCAGGGAGAGTAAGTAATGGTTAGTATTCTGAGTGATAAGAAAAGTCTTTGCTGCCACAAAACAAGGACAGGATGTTATCTTTTAAAAAAGAAACTTACAGATATGAAAAAATTATTGAAAATTTTAAAATATGATAGCAGAAATGAGACTTCCGGCCAAGATGAAGGTGTAGGTGGACACGCTGTGCCTCCTCTCACAACCAAGATTAAGGACAACAAAAATATAGAACCAAAAAAAAAAAAAACAAAAGCCAACCAGGACAGAGAGAAAATTGAATTGTACGGAAGTCTGACAATGATTCACCCAGACCAGTAGTAGGGGCAGAGTCGGAGGCCAGAGGAGGGGTCGCAGAGGGAGAAGACGGTGGCTGGTGGTCCCGGGCACACAGTCACCCCAGGTGCACAGGCGGCAGTTGCCAAATGAGAGGAGGCCAAGTGGGGTGCACAAGGCGGCTGACCGTGGACACACATTTGTGCACAGAAAATGGGCAGCAAGATTGTGCGATACAGGGCCCCAGCACCAGGAAGTGAAGCCTAAAAGCACCCATTGAAAACACTTGTAGGGGCTGAGGTGCCTGGAGGGAGTCCCAGCCTCACAGGAGAGTTAATTGGGGAGACCCACAGGGTCCTGGAGCATGCACAGGTCCACCCACACAGAATCAGCATCAGAAGGGCCCAATTTGCTTGGGGAAAGAGGCTGAAGGGACTGGAATCCGGGAGAGAGCATGGAGCAAGCGCCATTGTTCCCTCTCGGACCCCACCCCCACACCCAGCATCACAACCCAGCTACTGGACTGCCCTGCCCTGGTGAATGCCTAAGGCTCAACCCCTTACTATGTAACAGCTGCGACCAGACCAAAAAAAAAAAAAAAAAACACAAGGATGGCTCAAATGGGAGAACAGATAGGGGCTCCACAGCTAATTCATCTAAGTGACCAAGAGGTAGTCAACCTATCAAATGCAGAGCTCAAAACACTGGTAGCCAATCTATCAGATGCACAGTTCAAAGCACTAGTGATTAGGAAACTCACAGAATTGGTTGATTTTGGTCGCAAATTAGATGAACAAAAGAAGGCTACAGTAAGTGAAATAAAGAAAACATCCAGGGAACCAATAGTGATGGGAGGAAAACTGGGGCTCACATCAATGGAGTGGACCAGAAGGAAGAAACAAACAACCAAACAGAAAAGAAGGAAGAAACAAGAATTCAAAAAAATGAGGAGAGGCTTAGGAACCTCCAGGACATCTTTAAATGTATCCCTATATCCAAATTATAGGGGTACCAGAAGGGGAAGAAGAGCAACAAGTGGAAAACTTATTTGAACAAATAATAAAGGAGAACTTCCCCAATCTGGCAAAGGAAATAGACTTTCAGGAAGTCCAGGAAGCTCAGAGAGTCGAAAAGAAGTTGGACCCAAGGAGGAACACACCAAGGCACATCATAATTACATTAGCCAAGATTAAAATGAAGGAGAGAATTCTAGAAGCAGCAAGGGATAAAGGCAGAGTCACCTACAAAGGAGTTCCCAACAGACTGTCAGCTGATATCTCAAAAGAGACCTTACAGTCAAGAAGGGGCTAGAAAGAACTATTCCAAGTAATGAAAGTCAAGGACCTACATCCAAGATTGCTCTATCCATCGAAGCTGTCATTTAGAATGGAAGGGCAGATAAAGAGCTTCTCAGATAAGGTCAAGTTCAAGGAGTTCATCATCACCAAGCCCTTATTACATGAAATGTTAAAGGGACTTATCTAAGAAAAAGAAGGTAAAAAACAGGACAGTAAACAGACAGCAAACTCATAGATATTAACAACCACACCTAAAACAAAAATAAACTAAGCCAACAGCTAGACCAGGAGCAGGAACACAGAAATGGAGATCACACGAAGGGTTTGCAACAGGGGAGTGGGAGGAGGAGAGAGGAAGAAAAGGTACAGAGAATAAGTAGCATAGACAGTGGGTAGAAAATAGACAGGGAGAGGGCAAAAATAGTGTGGTAAAAGTAGAAGCTAAAGAACTTATGAAACATGGACATGAACTAAAGTGGGGGAATGTGGTTGGGAGGGGTATGCAGGGTGGAGGGGAATGATGGGGGGGAAATGGGACAACTGTAATAGCATAATCAATAAAATATAATTTTAAAAAAATAAAAACATATGATAGCAGAAATGAAAAACTCAGTGAGGGTCTGGAAAACAAAGTTAATAAAATCTTCCATAAGGTGAAGCTTTAAAAGGTGGTAAATAAGAGAAAAAAAGATAATAAAGTCAGCACAAAGATCCAGGAAAACTAACTAATAGGAGCTCCAGACAGAGAAAGCACGAAGGCAGGAAGAAGAAATTACCAAAAAATTAATAAAAGATATGTTCCAGAACCAAACGTTTGCATTCCAGATTAAAAAGGCCCACAAGGTACAATACAAACAAAAAAAATGACTCATACCAAGACACATCATCATGATGTTTTACGACATTGTGAATCGAGTGCTTCCGGAGAGGAAAAGTAGGTCAATTACAGGATTGGGAATTAGAATTGAATCACGTCTCTCAGTGGTGGCAATGTAGGGGATAAGAAGGAAAGAAGAAAATGTCTTCAAAACCCTGAAGGAAATTATTTACTACTCAGAATTCTATACCAAGTCAAATTATTGACCAAATGTGAGGCTAGAATAATATATTTTCAATCACACATTTTTTTCAAAGGTACATTTATCAAGCACCCTTTGTCACCAAGCAATAAAAGAAAGATCTTCACCCAGATTGGTTTTTTTAATTAACAAATGAGTATTTTGTTGGGTGACTCAGTTAGTTGGAGTGTCATCATGTACACCAAAAGGTTGTGGGTTCAATTCCTGATCAGGGCACATACCTAGGTTTTGGGTTCAACCCCCAGTCAGGACACATGTGAGAGATCAACGTTTCTCTTTCTCTTTCTCTCTCTTTCTCTCTCTCTCTCCTCTCACCCTTCCTCTTTCTCTAAGATCAATAAACATATCTGGGGTGAGGATTTTAAAAAATTAACATATGCAAAGACATGATAGTTAGGTAGTAGGGGATCCAATATGGAAGACAGGAAAAGGGAATCGCTAAAATAATGAAAGAGATTCCAGAATGATGGAACCTGCACACAGGTGTGTGCGGATGTGCAACTTACCTGTTGGGACTATACACATATAATTACAATAAGGGAAACACTGGATATTGAATTAACAAAAAATTTTAACTACTGAGAGACAAAGTAGAGGGAAAACTTCATGGTAAGATAGTAAATCACTCTCTTCATTAGTAGAAAGTCAATAGATAATATCTAACATTGAAAAATAAAAATACCAGTATATACACATGGTAATTAGAAATGTAAAAGTAATTGAGGCATGAAATGAATAGAAAATTAATGATGAAATAAGCATGATACAGAGCTGCCTTTTTTTTGTTATAAACCTTACACAGAAAAGGTTGGATTTGCCAATCTGCAGTCCCCTGAGTTTCTAATTGGATTTTTTGGACGCCATTGTGTAAAATAAGTTGAACTTGAATTCCAAATGTCTTACGTAGATCTTTCTTGCTCTAATACAAACTCTCTTGCCTTGATTTTTATGGGAGGAACCTGCTCATACTTCCACATTTGTGCCTGGTAACAAGATCATGCACCCCACATGTTGTTGGAGCTGACTGGGCTCCCACATAATTATTCATACGTTTCAATTTTCAGGGTTCCCATGAGCAGAGGTTGGAAGTAGGTTTGTGTCATAAAAGGGAATAAAGCTAGTAGGGAGGTGCCTTAGTGGAGCAGACCTGGAATAATTAAAGATGTTAAACTATTGTACATCTTTGAAAGAGACACTGAAAACTTCCTTTTCCATCCCACTCAACCCTCACTCCTCAAAGGGACCTTGTGGAATTTCCTTGACCATAAAGAAGGAGGGAGCATCTTCAGGACCAAAAGAGATTTATGTCCTGGCTAATTTTATTTCAAGTGGAAATTTTTCTGTGTAATGATGAAAAACAGGGACGCTGGCATCTTGAAGCTCTGGGCCCTGGACTTTTGCCAAGTTAGAAATAATAACCTGTTACGGAAAATAATTCGGAAAATAATGACTCTGGCGCGATTAGGGGTGACGGAGTGAGGCTTTATTACACGCACGGACCCAGAGGAGGCAGTTTCCAAATTCTGGGCCCCAAACCTTGGCTGAGCAGGGCTTTTATTGCTCTCTGGACACCCTATCCTACGTGGCAAAAGCAGGAGGTACAGAAGCTGATGCGAAAATAACTCTAGCCTTGAGGTGTCCTTATCGGAAGCTGGGTGTACAGAAGCCAAAGCAGAAGTTATGACTACCTAACCAAAGCCCGACAGTTTTGCAGTTTCTAAGTAACCTAAACAAAACTCTTTCCCAGTTCCCGGTCCCTCTTCTGGGTCACTTTGTCCTAGTTGAATTTTCCTCTACAAACCTAGCAGGTAACCTCTCTCTTATGTCCTCACTGCAGCCTAGTTCTTCATTCTGTCTCCCCCACTTACAGGTTCACCAGCCTCCTGATGACATCATTCATCTCCCTCATCTGTTTCCACTTCTCTTCCCTAGGTGGGCACTCCTCAGGAGCCCCAACAAGGAAAGCAAAAACACGGATTCTTTCCTACCCTGCAAACCAATGCCCTTGGGGAACAGGTGGCTGATTAGGGTATAGGGTAGGCTTTCTGGAAGGAGGCAAGAGGGATGGATGTGAGAGGCATCTCTCACACTCAGGCACCCAGCTTTCACCTAGGTAATGAAGACGTGTGCAGTAGACCGGAAATGTGTCTCACTGATATTCCCTTTGGCAGAGATGGGACATTTGCTCAAAATGTCAACCACAGTGTGCAGGGGTCTGGAAGAACTGGGAGTGGGAGTGGTGTCCGATAGAAAGCAGGAACAGCCCTGGTGGCTGAGGCACGTGCCTGCCACCCCCAGCCCCCTTGAAAGCCCCACAAATAAGGGGTACCACTCCAACACATTTCATGGAAATCAAGAGTCTGGTTTCAGCTACCTGTGGCTTAATTTTAAGGCAAATATAGCTGCTTTCAGTCCAATTCTGGCTCAGATGCAGGAAAAGACACAGCATGAAACATGCCCCTGTTTTCTCCTCTAAGGTACGTGATACAGCCTTAAGAGCATCTGGGCTTCGGCATTAAGTCATCTCTTACCCCACTCCATACCCTCATCCAGCCACCTGTCCAAAAGATGGACTACGTGTCACCAGCATGTATTTCATTAGCCTATGAAGGCTAATTAAGTCACCTAATTTTAACATACTGTACTTTCCAAGGTTTGATGGGTTTCAAACATATGGATTGCATGAGGCTAAATGAGCCAAAAACATCAGCACTCTTGGGAGAGTTCATCTCAACTACGCTGGGCTTTTAAGAGGACTACTGCAGGGAGGCATTCGGCCTCAGGACTGAGGCGCTTTGACAGGGACGCACTCATAATGCCCTCACTAGACTGGGGGATTCTTCCCCAGCCATTGCTTTTTCAGGCAGTGCACTGTGCTAAGCACTCAGGTTTCAGAGAAGGCTGGCATAGACCCTCGAGGGAGCTCCCTGGGCTAAGGAAAAAGAGACAAACCTATAACCCAGAGCAAAACGAAATACAGACGCCCAGGGAGACACAGAGCACTGGGGGCACAAGGAGGAGAGAGCAGTTCAGCCTGGTTGAGGGAGCCTGGGACATGGAAGGTTGCTCTTGACATCCTAACAGCCTTGGGAATCCATGGTACTTCCAAGAGCTTGGATGTGAAAAGAAAGCATACTGGGCAAGGGGTGATGGAAGCAAAAGCTCCAAGATGAGTGGACTTGACCCATTAGGGGAAGGCAAGCTCTCTGAAGCAGACCATTCTGTCAGAGTAAAAGAGTTAGATTAAATCATCAGTAAGGTGTCAGCTGCTCTGCAATCCCATGAGGCTGGAAAGAGGGTGGATTAGACACAGAAGCTTCTCTCTGAGGCTGATGGAGTGTCTCACAGGTTTGCGAGTTGAGCTATGTCCTTGGGTGGGCCATTTAGAAGGTCACAGCCCCAGAGGTGCCAGATGTTAGAGGCAGAGGCAAGAAAGGGAAGATTACAGACCATAATAATGGAAAGCAAACTCCACCCTCCATCCCTTAAAGAAAAAAGGAAGGTACACAGCTTTATTAACTAGACCTGGAATGGGCATTGATAAAAATCCAGCTTTTCAACCCCTTCATTTTACAGATTAAGCAACTGAAAGTCACATCACCTGCCAGTGGCAATGCAAGACTAAGATTCTGTTCTCCAGGTTTCCAGTTCCTGCATTTCTCAAAGGGTACCCAGAGAGTTCACAGGCATCTTTTTCTGGTCTTCACTTTTAGTGGGAGGAAAGACTTGAGGATGGGATTTTTGGACTCACACCCATCTGGCACTGATATCCTAGCAGCTCAGAGCAGTGGACGTATCTCAGAGTGTGGTCTCCAGACCAGCAGTAGCAATAGCAGCACTGAAGAATGTGTCAGAAATGCACATTCTCAGGCACCACCCAGACCTGCTGAGTCAGATATTCGGGGAGTGAGGCCCCTCGATCTGAGTCTTAACAAGCCTCCCAGGGTCAACAACCCTATCAAGGTGAATGAAATGGGAGCTTTAAAAAATGTAGATGCTCACTCCCCAATCTAAAGATTCTCATTGGGCCTGGCCCAGCTGGTATCCAGGCATCAGTATTTTAAAAGTTCCCAAGGTGAGTCTACCAGTCAGCTAACCATTGACAGGCACTGCCTCTTGCTACAAAGTCCTGCTTCGAGACAGAGCCACATTCACTTTCTCCTCCCTACCTGTCCTGCTTCCCTGCACGTGGGTGGCCCCTTCTGCACTTAATCTGTATGTTCAACCCCTGCAGGACTAACTGAGCAGGCCTGGCAGAAGCTCACTTTCAAAGGCTCCATAAGCATCAAGCTTCTTGTTATTCACAGCGTTTTTGCATTAGTTACAGATGTTAATATCATCATCAAATCAAGTCAGGAGATTTTACAGGCTTGCTGTGAAGTCGTATCCGGATATCAGCCACTCCAGTTGAAGTCTTAATTAGGTGGAATCACATATGCTGTCTGTAAGGAACGCACGCACTTGGCAAGGAAAGGAGATGCTGGCACTAAATTAGAAAGGAGAGGCAGGAAGAACTAAGGACTAAGACCTTTGAGCCTTGGCTCTGTCCACCCTCCATGCTCCTGTTCTTCATGGAAGTCCCCTTAAAACCACCTGTGTGGGTTAATCTGATCAATCAGGGTCAGGTGACATCTTGGGACTGAGGGTCCCTTCAAAACAGTGGTTCTTAACTTTTCAGTTTGAGGATGTTTTAATGACAAAATACTTCTCAGAGCCTCACCTAACAATAAGGATGCTTTTAACTTTTGTTGGCCTGAAAAAAATCCACAAAGAAAACTACCCTGAATTTATTACTCTTGTAAATAAATGAGTACTGTCTTTATCACACAACTTTGAAAATTCTTACCTGTCTACTAACTATTTATTTACTCAGGGGTATTGGGTAGAGGAGGGTAAAGGGGGGGAAATTGGGACAACTGTAACAGCACAATCAGTAAAATATAATTAAACATAAAACAAACATTTATTTACTCAGCCTGGAGGCCATGCTTGAGGCACAAATTTTATTTACTCAGCCTGGAGGCCATGCTTGAGGCACAAATGGATTCCAGGGTCCACTGCGGTCACTCCACAGCCCCAGAGCTGCCGCAGCCTCACAGGCAGGGGCCCCGTTGTCGGTGACAGGGGCGGAGCTGCTCCTCTGTGCCGGTTTGTTGCAGATAAATGTCACGATTCTCTTGCACCCACCACCAGCCCGAGGCCTAGAGCTGCTCAGCCAGCACCAGGCTGTCCTGGGGTTTCTAGAAAGGCCCCTTGATTAGTGTCCACATTTTTCTGAATCACTCACTCTTTTAAAAAATGTACAATTCATTGATTTGAGAGAAAGAGAGATGTCGATTTGTTGTTCCCTTATTTACACATTCGTTGGTTGATTGCTTGCTTCTTGTATGGGCCCTGACTGGGGCTCAACCCCACAACCTTGGCAGATTGGGTAATGTTTTTAGTTAACTGAGCTACCCGGCCAGGCTGAATCACTCACTCTTAAAAAAGAAATCTAATCTATTTGCGTTAATTACAATTCCTTGAGAGAAAGAGCTACATGAATTAAGGTGGCTTTTTTATATTTCTGGAGTGACCTGAGCCTTGATCACACCCTCACTCTCCGAATGCACTCCCAGCCCCTCAGGACCCCCTGCCTCCTCCAGCCTCTTGTCCTCCTGCAGTGAGAATGAACATTCTAGAAAGCACGTCTGAGCACAGCCTTGCCAGCTCCCCACCGGCCCGGGGAAATCCAGATTCCTGAACATAGCACCACAGGTGCTTGGTGAGCTGTCCCCTCCATCTCACTCATCCCCTGCTTATTAGGTAGGACCCCTGTCTTGTGGCACAAGCTGGATCCTAACCGATTTCAGTTCCTTGAAGTTATCACCATCAGCCTTTCCCTTCCACCCTTCACCTGGCCAACTCTTGCTCCTCTTCGTTCGTCATCCTAGCTGTCTGCTCCCTCGGGGAAGAATGTGGTCAGAGACCCTCCCTGGGGAGTGCCCACCACTGGTCCGGATTAGGTGTCCCTTCTGGAAGCTCCCACAGCCCTTTATCATTCCCCAGCCATAGCACTTAACCACACCATGTCGTATTTGCTCATTTTCAACATACATGACAGAGCAAGAAGACAGGAAAAGTTGATTCAAGTAAGTCATGCTCATACCTGAGGTGTAGACACTGTAGTCCCCAGGTAACAGTCTCCTTCTTGGCTGGTCCTTTTGGATGTATCTACAAGTGCCAAGACTACAGGACACACAAAGGGCACCTACCCACCCAATTCCTCAGCTCTGCCCAGCTGCCATTGTCACCATCATTTGGGCAGGACAGGACCAGCCTGGCCAGTCTTTAGGGAACAAGGAACCGAAGCTGTCCCAGCTGTTTGGAAGAAGTCAAAGAAATGTTCAGTTACATTTTTCCCTTAAGGGCTTGGGACCCAGAGGCCACCCATGGATTCCTAGAACCCATCAGCTTCCACCAAGTAAGGGGAAAAAGAGCTTCAAAGAACAATACAGAGCTCATATTTTCATGAAAGAGAAAAGACAGAGTAAGTCTGTGACACTGGTCCTTTCCAGGGTCCCTCTTCATATTAAAATGGAGAATTCTTGCTCTGGCTGGTGTGACTCAGTAGATTGAATGCCAGCCTACAAACCAAAGGGGCACTGGTTTGATTCCCAGTCAGGGCATGTGCCTGGCCTGGGGCCAGGCCCCCAGTAGGGGGTGCATGAGAGGCAACCATACATTGATGTTTCTCTCCCTTTCTCCCTCATTTCCTCTCTCCCTAAAAATAAATAAATAAAATCTTTAAAAATGCATGGAGCATTCCTGTAGACAATCCAAAATAGCACACAATACAGAGAGTCGTACTCCTTTGGCAATCTAAATAAAGCCTTGGATAATTTTGTAATCCCCTCCCTGTGTTCAATTCATGGTACTTCAGTAAGATTTGCATGCAATATTCAGAACACAAGCTCTGAATCTCCTAAGTTAATATCCAAACAGCAAACATGCCTTTCTTTATCTTCAAAGCAAACAAAACATATATAGAATTTTTCCCACTGGAAAAATTAAATGTGCTTATTATATATATTAAAAAGTATAGATATGCATACAGAAAAAATAAATAGAGCTCAAAATTCTAACACCCAGCAGCACCAGTGTTCCTTTTTGAAAACTGCAAGCCAGGCTGGACATTGATCATCTTCTCCATTCGTGGCCTCTCTGAAACCTTTTCAGAAGCAATCCCTTTGTCCTAACGAGTTTTCTCCTTCCTCCAAACCCCTGCCTTCCACCTCCTTCCTCGGTCCCAGCTTACACATTACTATTATTATTATTATTAATTATAATGAATTATTGATCAATGGTATTGATGATGGGATGTCATACAATAAAATTCAGTAGAGTAGCCGCAGCACCACACAATACGATATGATAATTATTGGACAGAATTTCCTCCAGGAAGCCTTGGCAGACTGCCCGGGGCTGGGGCAGTTGGTCCTGCTTGGTACCAATCACAGTACCGTTAACCCTGTAATAATGCGATTACTGTGGATTCTCCTCTTTCTTCTGCCATACTGTACACGCCGTGAGGGCAGGAGCCTCTCTAACCAAGGGACAACTCCACGTGCTGCTCTCTAACTGCCTTGGTCCTCAAGGACAGAGAGTGGACCTATTTCTGCGTTAATGAAGTTGGAGCCTTATTGCCATTGAAAATGGCTGCGGCCGCTGCACAGAAACCCTAGCTTCTCGAACCAGGCTTATACTGACTGCTGCTCTGATACCCTGTGAGGCCACAGGGTCATTTCCTTGAGAACTTTGGGCAAAATTGTTGTCCTCGGGCCGTGAATAAGAATCTAAGGAGCTCTGATATGAGGAAATTTAACACAAGAGTTTTCTTATGTCTTCCATCTGCTCCAAAGGTCTTTTGTTGCTTGCTTCCTGCCTCTGAGCTGCATGTGGATAGTAGATGTCCCCAGATGCATGACCTTCAGCTCAGGGAAGCAACATTGTTTTAAAATCCTTACTATTTTCTGAGCATCCATACACTGCTATTTAGTGATGCCAGTCTAGGGAAAAGGTGCCATCCTGAATCTGCCGATAACTCACACACTGACAAAGCAAACTTGACCTTTGTGGTGCATTACTAAAAGTCCTCCAGGAATTGTACACGTTCCAGCCCTAGAGACGCTACAGTCCATCTATGTGCTGTCAATGGATTTACAGAGCTCTTATTGTAAGCTCAGGACCACGCCGGCTAGGTACTAAAGAGAGGTGAAGTCATACTTTTTCCCTCTGGGAGCGTTTATAGTCTCTTTCAATGACGAGATTCAATTCACCGCCCTACAGATGTACAAACACACTTTGTATTTGTGAATAACCATGGCCCACCTTGCTCTGGAAAAGCACATGAGTCAGTGTGATGGCTCTCTCAAGTAATTCAAGGATTTGGAAGAGGACTAATTGTGTTGAGAAATGGGTCTTTGGGGCTACAAAACCAAGACATGAGGAAGCTGAGCAAAGCTGTGGAGCATCATTTTTCTCTCTGAATATAAGTATTATCACTTTTGTCATGTCAGGATGTGTGCACACAGCTGAGTAATGACTGGAGCTTCTGGGGCCATCAAACAGCATGGCAATAATGCCAAATATTTACACATTTCCTTCCGCTAAGGTGCTCAGAGGCTCTTTACAAAATTTTTAAAAGCTGTTTTTAAAAACATCCCTGATGCAACAGTGCACATGGTGACTGGTTTTTCCATCTCTGTAGTGGGGATAATGAGAGTCTAGCAAGACTGGAAGCAAAAAGTGGACATGCAGACAACATGCCCCCTCTTCTTCCTCTGCGTGTACTTCGGACGTGTTGCCTGGCCGTGGCAAGGACGGTCAGTGCTCCTGGAGCTCTCTCTGTGTCCCCCCAGCACTTCCCAGGCTCCCACGGAGTCAGCACCAGGGGAGCTCTGGTCCACGGACAATGAGCAGAAGTAAAGGGTGTCGCTTCTGGGTTGAGGAAGTTAGAATAAGCGCCTCTGCTGTCACTCTGTCCCTTGTCATGTGGTGAGGTGGAGTCCGCCAAGATGGAGGAGCATGGGGACATGGATCCAAGTCACTGGATGAACAACTTCATCTAACCTGTGTCAGAGTTTCTGATGGCAGAGCAAACTTCTGCTATGCTAAGTCGCTGGGATGCTGAAGTTCACCGGTCCCCAGTGCACAGCCTGTCCTATCCTGCCAGATGCTATCCATCCGTCATGTCTACCCTCTCATTCCTTCCTGGAAAAGTCCCCAGTATCTGCTTGGCCACAGCCTCAGAGTAAGTGTCTGCCTCTCTAGCCCTAAGAGGGTGAGTCATAAATTGATCTCAGCAGATCACAATAGTTTTATTTGCCTCACCAAAGACTGGTTTAGATCTGGTCATGGAACACTATTCTGGACAAGAAGTTATTGGGAAAATCACCTAAGGAACTTCTAGAAAAGGCTTTAGTCACTCTTAAAAAGAAATATATATGCATATGGAGAAGTCATTTCTTTTACGTCCCATGATTCGTCTGATGTGGAAGCAACGTTTGGCACCACTGCAGCCATTTTGAAACCATGAGGCTGAGGCGGAAGCCGACATAGTGAAGATGGCAGAGAAAAATGTGGAAATAACAGGGGTTCTTGAAATAGTTGAGCCAGAAGTTAACCGACTCTGGAATCACCCTGCCTATTGTGTTACTTGAGATGTGAAAAGTATCTGCCATTCAAGTCAGCACTTGTCCACCCTGGCTGAACACTAGGCGAGGCTGGGGGACATTTGAAACATGCCAATGCCCCAGTTCTATCCCAAGATTCTGGTTTAATCAGACCAAGGTGGAGCCCAAACATCACTTCTTTTAAGCTCTGGGTGATTCTAATACACACTCAGTGCAAAAGATTGCCACAAAAACATCAGCTTCCCAAGGACAGGAGCTATGTCTTCCTGATATTCATGTCCTGGCAGCGCCAAACATAAGGCTTGGGGCACAGTCACTAATCAATTGGGTGGGCCAAAAAGTCCATTACATTTTTTTCGCATAAAACAAAAGACATTTTTTTCATTTTCACCAATAACTTTATTGATTTGGATATTTTGAGTATGTCAGCTATCTCCCACTATTGGCTTCTAGTGGGTGGAGGCCAGGGGTGCTGCTAAACATCTTCCAACGCATAAGACAGCCCCACAGCAAACAGTTATTTGTCCAAAATGTCAATAGTGCCAAGAAACTTCACAAACCACTTTTTACAAATTTGATCAGTCATAGCACCTTCTCCATACACTGCACAAATCTTTTTTTTTGCATTTAAGTTGTGTTTTTACCTTTCTTAAAATAATAAATAAAGCATAATATGCCGAAAGTGTCACGTGTCTTCTTCCATCTTCAATATTAAAATGGCTGCACAAAAATTCACCAATTTTGATAAATTTTTAATGCACACTGATATAACAGCTGTCACAATACAATGTAACAAAAGTGTTTCAGATGAAGTTAAAGACAACTGAGCACTACTAGAGCCATTGTACAGGAAAAAACAAATGAACTTTTTGGTCAACCCAATACTACACCCAAGACACTAAGCTTCACAAGCATTGCTCTGAGATAACATTATTACACTCATTTTATAGCTGAGGGAAGAGGTTCAGCAGGAAAATGAAGCAATGTGTCCATGATCACGTTACTAATGTAGCAGCTCACTACTGCAGTTACAAAAACCCCTGAAAATTTAAGCAAGGCTCAGCCATGCATTCCGTCTTCCTCTGGGCCATGTTCTTTCTGCTTTTGCCTTCCACAGCAGGTTGATGTTTCTGGATGCTTTAGGCATCTCTGTTTCTGGAGGTTGGCTGGCTGTGGTCCGTTAGCCTCCCGCAGGTTAGCCCTGGCCTGTCTATAAGTTAGACGCAGTGTTCATGGTGAAGGCAGAAGCAAGTAACAACTCTTGAAGCCTCGCCTTGGAATTCACACAATGTCACTTTTCCTGCATGTGGAGCAGGTCACCTGGCTAGCCCATGTTCATGGGGTAGGAAAAGAGAATCCACCCCTTAAAGAGTGGAGCAAAGGCACATTGCAAAGGCATGGGTGTGAGGAAGGCCATCAGCCTGCCAGAGCTAAAAGCAATGGAGCTGGATTGGAGCCCAGCAGCATGGATTCGAGCCCTGAACTCCAACCACTGCATGGTCAAATAGCTGCTCACGCGCCCGGATATCCAGGACCCGTGGTCCTGGTTTGAGCTCCCCAAGTACTTTCCATCTAAGTTAATCTTCTCGGGTATCAGGCAAACATAGGCTCAACACCACATCAGTAAACAATAATTGATACTTTAATCAACCATTGCAAACACTGGAGCTGACAGAAGGGAGAAAAGCCAACCTGCATTCCAGCCAATGAAAGATGGTCATTGTCAAAACCGCAGGCACCAACAAGATCAGCAGCAATGTCCACAGGGTCAAGTGCTGTAGTAAAATGAAGCATTAAGACATTAAGTGCCCATTTCCGTAAAACTAGACGAGAACTTCTGGAGGGGTCAAGGATTTTTACAACAGCTGCTTTGCCTCTGCAGTGCTGAGAGTTCACCCCAAGGAAGGGCCCAGGCCCTGGGCTAAGAGCTCAGGATTCAGACTCTCGCATCCAAGGGAGCACTCGCCCAAGGCCCCACCATATGAAGGCTGTTTGATGTCCGTGAGCTCCCGGAACAAGCGCACTTTATTTTTGCTCAGATCACCTCCAAACAATGACACTTGTGTCCCATTCATGTCCCGCAATCCAAACCCCCTTCCTCCTATTTGTCTGCAAACTGTAAGAAACATGACTAACTCCTTCCCTGCAAGAATAATTTGTTGGACCTGTGTTAACGTCTTTTAAACAGACTCTTACAAATTGAACTTGCTGCACAGTCAGGAAGTGCTACTTGGAAGGTGGGAAGAAATTTTTTGCTGCATAAACCCGGTAGCTCACAGAGAATATAAGCTCTCGCCTTTTTCTCTGCTTCTTCCCCCTTTGACCATGTTGAGGTCCCAGGGCAAAGCTGACACACCCAGGGCAAAGCTGACGCCCCTTGCGCACTGCCTGTCAGGGCTGCAAGTGGGCCAGACGCCAGCAGAACGCCATTGGGTGTGTAGTTTCTCGACTTTTCAAAGACTTCAGTGTAGAGGGAAATTTTGCCTGGTACAAAACACCTAGATTATCTTTCTCACATCTTCCTCTCTTTTCCCCAAATAAAAATATTAAGAAAGTATGTGTGTGTGTGTGTGTGTGTGTGTGTGTGTGTGAGAGAGAGAGAGAGAGACTGGCTAAAACTGAGAACACCCCATGGCAGCTGAAAAAGTTTCAATGGACTGTCATAATAAAGGTCTTTGGTACTATAGGCATTGTCCCTGATCTAAACATCATTTTTTTAAAGATTTTATTTATTTCTTTTTAGTGAGGGGTAGGAGGGAGAAAGAGAGGGAGAGAAACATCAGTGTGTGGTTGCCTCTCACGGGCCCCCTGCTGGAGACCTGGCCCACAACCCAGGCATGTGCCCTGACTGGGAATCGAACCAGCGACCCTTTGGTCCACAGGCCACATTCCATCCACTGAGCCACACCAGCCAGGGCTAAATATCATTTAAATATTTGAATATCTAAATGCCTTTTTACCAAACACTGGCCCATTCCACAGCCCTTGGGTAGCCCCACATGCATCGATCCCAAATGCTGACTCTTCAGCACAGCTCACCCCCTGATTCCTCACTGATGCTATTAGGGTGGCTTTTGAAGGACTGGCTAAAGGCTCTCAGGCAGTGTCAGTGGTTCCGGTCAGTGTCTCCTAAATGGGGAGGGTTGTCACATCGCTGAGGGGCCCCTCATACATTCAGATTCCTGTCCTGACCTATCCGAGCCTTTTTAAAGATGGGTCCATCCATGGAGATGGACCCATCTCCACGCCTTTTAAAAGGCTCTCCTGATCCTTTTGATGATTGGCCAACTTTGGAAACAAGTTAAGCAGAGAAGCTTGGAGGCACCAGACATTGCCAAGATGACACCAAACAGGCACTGTGACTCGGGAGGGTTCTGAGGCGCACACTGTCCCCAGGCACCTGTGGCTGCCCCAGACTTCTTCAGGAAGTGGCTCACAAAACCCAGTCATTAGCGACTGCCGCCACCACACTTAATTGTTATCTCATATCCTAAATTGTCAGGGGCCCAGAGAAGAAAGCCCTCCGGATAGGACTCAACATTTTCAAATTGTTCTTTTATTACTCCAGGAATCAGTCTGCGATAAACATCGATGACCAAGCCCCTCCTTCCCCTGCAGTCCAACGCGGAGCAGATCACTGTGATGGAGCCCCACCACCATGGGTAGCCGTGGTAACTTCTGACCCTGGTCTCTCTCCCCACATGGCCTTGAACAACCAAGGTTGATTTTGACCCCAGGGGACATCTGGCAGTGTCTAGAGACATTTTTGCTTTGCATAACTGGGGTTATCCTAGTATCTAGCGGGCAGAGGGTCAGGGGTGCTGCTGGACAACCTCCAACACGCAGGAAAGACCCCCCACAACAAAGAATTATCCACCCAAGATGTCAGTAGTGCCCAGGTTGAGAAACCCTGGCTTGGAAGAGTGTTCTGCATAGTTTTTAGTCAAGAATGAATAACTTTCATTTAGTTCTAATTCGACAAAGACTCTTTCCCATGCTGGTGGCAGAGTCGTCAGTGTGACAGATACATGGAGCTGCAAGCCCTTCATTCATCCACTCACTCAGTGACTTCCTTCAGTACCAACTACCTGCAAGCATCATGCTGGAAGGAGGGGTTTAGCACAAAGACAATAGGGTGCCCGCTGTCACGGAGCTCACAGCATTGCTGGAGAGGTGGGCACTAGGCAACGAGTCACCTAAACCAGGGAGAGATCAAACTGTAAAAACCGTAAGAGTGAGTAACGGTGGGATTTCATCTAGTTGTGCGTGTGTGTGTGCGTGTGCGTGTGTGTGTGTGTGTGTGTCGAGAGTGAAGGGGTGGTGTCAAGAGTTTTCCTGAGGAAACAATGGCTGGGCCGAGATCTGTAGGATGCATAGGAGTTCACTGGAGCAAGGGAGGGGAAAAAGCTTCCGGCAAAGAGAACAGAGAATCCCAAGGTCATGGAAGGGGGGAACATGGTTCACACCAGAGGCTGAAGTCTGTACAAAGAAAACAAGAGCAACACCGGAAGAGGCTGAAGGGGAAGGTAGAGCCCTGGTCGTGAGAGGTGTTGGTTCAGGGGATGTTAAAAGGGTTGGTCTTTCTCACAATAGCAGTGGGAAATCATTCTAGTCTTTTAAACTGGACTATGTGTTTATGAAGGATTGAGGCCTCTCCTGGTCAAGCAACTTTCAACCAGAGTGGCACAAGAATTCTTAAAATGTGCAATGCCTGACTATTTCATCAGGGGCACCAACAGCTTTTCCCTTCAATCATTAAATTAAAAAAAAAAAAAAAAAAGACACCAGCCAACACAACAGTTGTTTGATGTAAATGAATCAAAATTATACCTATTTTTTGTCAGCAAAAAAAAATGTATTTTTTGGTGCGCTGCAGAATTTTAGTAATGAGTTTCTGTGTGCCCTGAGATGAAAAAGGTTGAAAATTGCTGCCCTGGTCCATTAGCTCCCAACCCTATTTACACGGGAGAATTGGCTGGGGAACTTTTTAAAAACATACCTCTTCAGGCCCCACCCTCAGGCAAAAGAATCAGAATTTCTGGGGGCATTTCCCAGGAATCAGGGACCTGAACCACCACAAACCCAGGAATTCACGTATTGCTCTATCATTCATCATTTAGTCCATAAATATATGTCTAACGATGAGTGAAAATTAAGTTGTCCAGGGGCAGCTAGAATCTTCCACTGGTGGGGAAGTGAGTCCACACTAAGGACTGGAGTCGGTCAGGCGCCTTTATCAGCGAAGGACCTCCCTCTACAGCACCAGCCTCCGTACACACAATTCTAACTCTTGTCTTCTCAAAGCAGTAACTTCAGGGCCTCTAGAATATGGTCCATAGCATGAGTTTAGAAAACTGCAAGTGTCAAGGATTTGCAGATTTCTTGGAAGTACTTACAGAGTGCTTGGAAGATGGTGATGCTGAGGCAAAAATCAGACTTATACAACACAGCAAAGCAATTGTGAAGATGAAGGAAAGGGAAATTGAACCAAACAGAGGATTCTCCAGTCCTGTGGGGAGGGGTTAGGTTTTCAAGTAATTTCCAGGGGAATAGGGAAGGAGTTAGTGCCTGCAGATTGTAGTTGCACTGTTGCCTGGAATTACAAATAATTGATGAAGTTATGCAAGATAGCTTAACACAATACTCCCAAATAAAGTACGTGGTCTTCTGCTGACTTGCTCCATTATGGTACAAAATAGGCAATTAAACTGAAATGAACGCGACAGAGAGATAATTGCACAGCACATTATCTAAGCACCAACAATAAAGAAAAGACCCAAATTTTAAACTAAAAAAAAAAAAAGGCAGTCAAAGAATTGGGAAGTATTTCAACACAACTTATTAGGCCAAGTAGTAGAGATAATTCAATAGAACAAAACTAGTTTTGTGTTGTGAGCTCACGCCAGCTTCGTTCGATTCACCACGCACCCTGAATGCCATTTGCTGGGGGTGTCTGCGGGGTGAAGGCAGGTCTCAGCAGCATTCACGGCTGGGGCTCCTGCTCAAAACCCTGAGCGGAATGAGTGAGAGGTGGCCAAGCAATGACTTCTTCAGTATTGCTTAGATGAGGGAGGTGTGGGAGGGGCAAAGAAAAGGAAGGAAAGAATGCATTGGGCTTCTTGGGTCAAAGTTAGGTTCAAGTACCTGCAACTTTGAACACAGCAAATCATAAGAGACTGTAAATCTTTCCAGAAGCTTCCAATGGAGAATGATCTCAAAGTACTTTGCAGCGCTAACATTTTAAGATTCCACGACACCAGACATGAAACATTAAGAGAAACAGGGCAAAAGATAGTGCCCGGGTAATAGACACCCAAAGAAATCTGAAATATTTTCACCAAGAGAAAAACTGATGCTTATTTTTTTATTCCAATTCTTTGTAAAATAAAAACAGTAGAACCCTTTTAGTAATCCAGTGATCTGCACTCACTCATAAACCAAACTCTTCCGGTGACATAAATGTCACTGCCCAACACAGCCCGTCTTTTCCGTTCAAATGACACACTGAGGGGTGACAAGGGTCAAATCACTATTAGGATCGCAGATGAAGACATCACAAACTAAATAATGAAATTGTCTCCATGCAAGGGAAATTATACCAAATATGTCATAGGAAGTGTTTCTTTATTATTTTGTACCAGTCGATTCACTGATTAATAGTGAGTGATACCCAAGGCCTTTCGATGTGGATGACACACTGCGCCGACGCAAAGCACTCCTCTGGAGAGCGCCGCGTAGTTACGGATTCCTGCGAGATGCGCGCTGGCACTGTTGGCCTGGCCTTCAGTCCGTGTTCCTCTAGACTCGAAGATAGATGCAGGTGGCATTTGCAGAAGGCACACACCCTAATTTCCAGACCGCGGAACATTTCGTCTTTTTCCGATTAAATTTACAGCTCCATCAGAAAATGAACGGGGCGGGGCGGGGGGGGGCGGTCCTTTTGTTTATATTTTATTTACAAGTAACCAGAGCTGCTGACTGCTTAAGGTCCTGGAAGAGACCCATTTCCAACCCAACAGGCTGGTGTTTCTGACTCTGGTGAAGAGAGACACCCCTCCATGCACACCCCCGGTCTCCCTGCTCGGGCATCGGCAGCGGCCCGCAAGGTCTGGCCCTCACACTGAAGTGAAGGCAGCGCAGCCCTGGGAGCGTGGGGGCTCTCATGAGTCCTCCCGCTAGGTGAGAGCTAAGGCGAATAAAACACTTTGAATTGCTCTTCTGAATGATAACATTGTCAATTCTTAAGTGAGGAAGAAATTGGACTTCCTCTAAGAGTCTCGATTGTCCTCTGCCATTCGGAGCGGCGAGATGCTCCCCAGCTCTTCATCAGCAACAGGCACTCGCTGCCCATTTCCCCCCACGGAGGGTCCCGGGAACCACACACTCACAGCTCACAGTTACATATGTGTCTGTGAAACTGAGAATTCTAAACTTTCCTGCTCGAAAGCAAGAATGGTCATGATTCAGTACAGGAATTAGAGACCTAACATGTGAGCAGAAGTGATTAGCTTGGGGGGGAAAGAAAGGACATCCGACCATTACTATTCGTGAAGTAACTTTAACACTGAGTCATTTTCTTCGGCGAATGTCCACAGTGCGCTCGATCTCGCTCTCTCTGTGTCTTCATATATGTCCATTTTGTTGAAATATAAATCACATACTACACTTCTACCCATTTAAAGCGTGCGATTCAACAGCCAATTCACTTAGTTGTGCAGCCATCACCACTATCAAATTTCAAAATAATTTCATCCCCCCATAAAGAAACCCCCTACAAAAAGCAGTCACTCCCACCCCTCCCCCACCCCAGCCACTGAAAACCACCGATCTACTTTCTGTGCCTATGCATTTGCCTATTCTAGATATTTCATTGAAATGAAATCGTACAATAACAATACAAGGTCTTTTGTGACCAGGTTCTTTCACTCAGCACAGTGTTTTTACGGTTCATCCATATTGTAGCACCTATTAATACTTCATTCCTTTTTATAGGCAAACCACATTCTATTAAATGGATAGACCACATTTATTTATTTATTTATTTACTTATTTATGGTTGATGGGCATTTAGATGGTTTTCACTTTGGGGCTTTTATGAATAAAGTTGCCAAGAACGTACAAGTATTTGCATGGACGTCTTTATGTCTCTTCAGCTTGTGCCCAGGTGTGGCAGTGCCTGGTCACGTGTAACTCCATGTTAAACGTTTTGAGGAACACCAAGACTCTTTTCAGGGTCGCTGCAGGATTTGAAAGCCTCACCAGAAGTATTGGAGGGTTCCACTTCCTCCGCATCGTTGCCAACACGCATTACCATCCATCACTTTACTATAGTCTTCCTCATGGGTCTGAGGTTGTATCTCATGGTTTGGGTCTGCATTTCCCAATGACTAAGACGTCCATGGCTTTTTGAAGCCTTAAGCTCTGGAATATGATTCAGATCTTTTTTTTTTTCCTACATCAAAAGAAAAACCTGTTTTCTGAGAACTTAAACAACCATAGAAATCCATGGGATCACTAAGAGCTCTATAACATCAATAGAACCTGAAAGTAATATCAGTAACTTCAGGGGAGACCCTGGAAGAGGTGATCAAGATAACCTGTGGGTAGAAACTGTTTATGTTCTTAGGCCCCCAGAGAGAAGGGAATCAGAGTTCCATTAGAGCTCCACCCAGCAGGAAGGGTCTGGCTAAGGCAACACCAAGAGGGTACCACCCTCCGACCTTCTGTCATGCCCTCATGGGAATGGTCACATGAGGAAAAAGTCACAACCCAGTAAGGTAAACGGAAATGTGGGGGGCGGGGAGAAGCATGTGGTCTTGCTGGCTTGACTCAGAGGAAGATCCAGATTGGAGTTTGGGAGCGACTTACACAAAGCCTCTTTAGACCTTGTCTTCTTTCCTAACGTGTCTTTGGACCAAAGATCGTAAGAAGATAGTCCAAGGCTGAAAAACCCAATGTGCGAAGGCTGTGCAGAGCTTTTAAAAAGAAACTTCTTGGACTGCAAACCAGCTGTCATCCTCTCTGTGGCCGTTGCCACTGTTAAATAAACCAAATGCTTGTGCCTGGTGGCCCCCCCTGCAGTGAAGAAGTACTGCTTAGGGGAAGGCCACGTGCTTCTGCTCCCGAAGTTTGTATGGATCGACTTGGGACATGACAGGTGACAGGAGCCACCACGCTGGGGTGAGTGATGAAAGACCTAGAAGGGATGCAAAGACCTGGCATCCATTTAAGAAGCTTACACGTTAAAAAAGAAAAACAAAGGGATGTTTTATGTTTATCTTATGACTCTATGTGATATTTATCAGTAAGCCCAACCCTGAGGTTTACTTTTAAAAAAAAAATCAGAGGTCATCAGTTGGGATGCGACTGTTGATGGAGTCAGACTGCCAGCTCAGGCTTGTTAAAACAGGGAAACTCCAGGGCAGGGCGTTTGCCGGAACACCACATGGCCAGCAAGCCTGTGGCTGCGGACCGCTGCCCAGCATGGAACCGAGAAGACTGGGTCGCCCTTCTGAACCCATCATGAGCCCATGAGGTCCCCCTGACTCTGAGTGAGGCCCCTCCCTTGCTCTCAGGCCATGGCATTTGGGTGGGTCTGACCTGAACCCCCAGTTAGGGGAAAGCACAGAACCCAGCACTGGCCAATGAGTCTGCAGCTGGTGACTTTAGCTCGGACCAGTGAGATAGAGATCCTCTGGCTGGGGACTCGAACCTGCGCATGTTTGGGACCATGATGAGAGAAATCCTGCCAAAGGAGGAGACCAGAAGAAGAAAGGGAGGTCCAAAAATGAAGCAAAGCCCTAGTGACATCCTTGGAGCTTCTAGATACACCCCTGCCTAAAACAAGTTATCACTGGAATTTTCCATTGGGTTAATTAATGACCCTTCCTCTATGCACACATACACATACACACACACACACACACACACACGCACACGCACACACATCTTTTTGTTCCACTTTGCTTTGTCCCTTGTTTAAATCAGTTTAAACTGGGTTTCTGTCATTTGCAAACAAGTCCCAATGGACACATGACTGACACTTTTTTTTCCACAGCCACCACCCTACCCATATGGACCCCCTTCAGCACCAGGGCCACTATTTAAACACACCTGTTTGTGCCTGGCCCACACTTTCATGTGCACAGACAAGGCAAATCACGTCCATGTCCACACACACGCCAACTGTCTTCGCCCTGGTGGGCCCTTGATGACTCCCCTTCTTGTGTCCTGCAACAACCCTCAATGTGCCCAGGCCCAGCACAGGACTGCTCCTCTCCCCACCCTGCCTCCCTCCACCGTCTATGCAAGTGCATCTTTGGCCACAAGACAACAAACTTGACACTGATGGCTGGCCGCAGCACCTCCAAGGCATTCCTCCCTCACTAGGGCTCTGTGGTCACACTCACCTCCTGGTCCACATGTTCTCCTTGCTTTTCTCTGTTCCCAGTCCACATGTGAATTAAGGGTTTTAACTACGACAGCAATGTGCTCACAAGCCAAAGCCACAACCATTCCAAATGCTACCTTCACTTTCCCCCACTCGCCAACCTTCAGGGAATAAACCCAGGCCCCGTGGGAACCCTCAGAGCCCCATCCTATGTGCCCAAAGCTCCTATGTGCCTAGACCTCCCTGCAGAGAAGGTTAATGTAGACAGATGTCCTGCATCCAGTCGATGTCCTGCTTGTCCTCCTGC
Organism: Anoura caudifer; assembly: GCA_004027475.1. Taxonomy (NCBI): domain Eukaryota; kingdom Metazoa; phylum Chordata; class Mammalia; order Chiroptera; family Phyllostomidae; genus Anoura; species Anoura caudifer. The sequence goes on along the minus strand of PVKU01001810.1, from coordinate 26,488 downwards.
GCTGCTCCTCTTCACTCCCAGACACCCCGAAACTCCAAGCAGACAGGAACATGGGAAAAGCAGGTGCCCGGTCACACATCCTGGGTGGGATTTCGTAACTACACACCGCCCTCCCGCCACACCACTCCCTGAGGGAGCAGAAAGCTGCTCAGGATGACGTATCAGGGTCCCCAGTCAGGGAAGCTTAGTTCAAAAAGCATCGCTTGCCCTGGCCAGGTGCCTCAGTTGATTGAAGTGTTGTCCTATACACCTAAAGGTTGGGGGTTCAATCCCCAGTCAGGGCACATACAGCAAGCAGTTAATTGATTGATGTCTCTTTCTCTCCCTTTCTCTCTCTCTAAAAAAATCAATAAACATATCCTTGGGTAAGGACTTTTTTAAAAAAGGAATCCCTTAATTTTTATTATATTGTGTTTTCATTTAAAATCATATTTTCCTGGTGTTTGGGCAAGACTGAGGTGTATTTTCCAGGATGTGGGTAGTAGACACATAAATATACATACAGGGACTGTCCGGAAAGTATCCAGCCTCGCACTGTGAAAAATAGAGACATCTATTGAAGAAAATACAAGAAGCATTGTACATAGGACAATGACACCTCAGTCCCCTTCAAAGTAGGCACCTTGGGACCTCACACAGTTCTCCCAGCATCCCTTCCACTGTTCGAAACACTCTGCAAAATCCTTTTGTTGGGCTCGCTGTCAGCTGCCCTGTTGTATTTTCCTGAATCTCATAGACGGTCTGAAATCTCTTCCCTGTCAAAGGTGAATTTAGTTCAGTTTTGTGAGATCTCTGGAGTCAGATTGTCCAAGTTTAAATTTCAAGTCAGCCATCTGGACACACTATTTAACATACTTCTCTCATTTAATAGGGATAACAATAAAAGTCATATTATGAGGTTGGTTCTCTGGGAAGATCGAAAATGAAGACATGCGCAAAAAGCACTCAGTGCTGAGCCTAAACCAAGTCTGATCAAACACTTACTGTTGGGGTATTGACTTCCCAAGACAAGGAAGAAGCTTGGTGGACCCGAGAGTTCGTGAAGTCCAAATGGTCTCTCCAAGCTGGGGGAAGTCGGTGGACCCCCCCGCCCCGTCCCACAAGTGTGTGACGTAGGTAGTGATACAGTCAATCATGCCAGAGGGATGCCTCAAAGGACATCTGTTCCTCTTCCTCAGCCTGTCACTGGGATCAAAGGACACCCACCACGTGGGCTGGCCATGGCTGCTGCACTTGGAGGTGACCTGTTCCTCATCAATGATGTGAATCCCTCTTCCCTAGCAACCTATTTGTTATTGATCAAAATGTACAATGGCAGGTCCCAGGTAGAAGCCCTGCTGCCTGGGGCAGTGGTTTTCAAAGAGGGGCAATTTTACCCTCTAGAAACAACTAACAGTATCTGAAAGGAGTTTTGATTATACTAACTGAGGGGTGGGGGGTAGTATGCTGCTGGCATCTAGTGTGTGGAAGCCAGGGATGCAGTTGAACACAGGGTAGAGTCCCCGCAACTAAAAACCATCTGGCTCAAATGTCAATGGCATTAAGGATACACCACTCTGGTCCATGACTACATCTCTTGAAGTTTGGTTTTCGGGCTACCTGCACCAGAATTAGCTTGGGGTATGAGTGAGAAATGCACATTCTGGAGCTGAACCCCAGACCTACTAAGCTAGACTCTCAGGGGCTCCCTGCTGATTCTTGGGAGGACCGGCCATGATTTAACGGGAGTCCTTCCACATATTGTGATTTGGAAAGTGGCCTTCCCAGGACCTCTCCAGGCCCACATGCTCCTTCTCTCTTGTGGTCCTCTGTCTGATTTAGCAATTGCAGAGAATTGACCCTGGAAGCTGCTTTAGGTACCAACACAGCTCTCTACCACATTCCAGACTGTGCACAGGGCAGCGGGGGGCGGGGAGGGAGTGGTGAGTCAGGGGAGGGGACCGTGAAAACCGAAGGGCCCAGTGAGATCAGTCAGTCCAAGCCTTTCTTTTCACAAGGAGGAAACTGACATCATTAAGAGAAAGAAAATCCATGCTTGGTAAAATTCCAGCATTGGTCACTGTTATTTTTTCTATTTGTTTCCATCTTAATCAAAATCATATAAAAAGGAAGTAGGGGAGGAAAAGGTGGCTGGAAAGGGGTGGGAAGGTGGGAAGGTGCATTCTTCAGTAATGAGAGAGGTGGTGGCAAGAGGAGAGGTCCTGGCTCCAAACTCCCAGCCAGGAAGTGGTGAGCCCCTGTCCTGTCGTCTCAAAGCAGCTGTGGCTCCTGCATAGTCAGCAGGCCTGAGGTGACTCCCGCTGACAAGGCCACCAGAGCTTCCTACACCAGGCACAGTAGGAACACACTGACACACTGTAAATCCCAGGGCCTGAAGTGTTCCTGAATTCTCTTCCCTGACCCACCCCAGTGCCCAAAATTCCTAATGAACAGGGGGTGGGTCTTCTTTGCATGCCACAACCAGAGCCAGGACTCCACTGTAATCACCCTCATGTAAGGGAACATTTGGACTGATGTGCGTTCCCCTAAAAGGAAGAAGGCACTTTTCCCATCACATGAACATTCTGCAAAAATGAACTAGGCTGGAGAGACCATGGCTCCAACGGGTGAGCCGTGTGCCCAGGAGGTCATGTGGCAGGTCACATGATGCTAGAGGAGCAATAGGGAAAGCCACGAGCTTCGGAGTCGAACAGAATCTGATTTAAAGTCTGTCACTGCCACTCAGGAGCTGCGAAAACATATTCAAGTTATTGACATTCATTGAAGTGGTTGCCTACTCACTCAGGTTCTTGGTTGGCCTATGGAGCATGTATGGCTTCTTCTCCACTTAATGAAGCCGTGACTTCCCTTGAGATGGAAGGTACCCAACTACCAACACAGCAGAAATTTGAGTCCTGATGACATCATGTAGATCCTACATCCAGCTGTGCCCGAGTCCCTAGAACTTGTACTGATATGAATAAATTTCCCTCTATTTGCTTACACCAATTGGACCTGGATTCTTGACATTAATCACCACACGTTCTAAGTAATACACTCTCCAAACCTCTGTTTCTTCATATTACAATGGAGATGACTTTAGTTTCTAATCTCATGTGGCTGTGGTAAGGATTAATCACAATAAAGCAACAAATATAGAGTGTTGGCCTTTAATGTCAGTTTCTCTGAAGGTAAAGAACTCAACTGGATTTGATTAGAGATTGTGGTAGAAATGATCACGCACACCACACATTCCACATTGTCCCCTAGGTAGTCCCGACCCCTTTGGCATTTAAGTAAGGCTACACGGCCAGTCTGGGCTAATGGGCTGCGGCCAACATTAAAGAGCTGGCGTTTGACCCTCCACTCTCTCATCTCTTGCCACGGTGACCAAGAAGTCTCATAAAGAGACGGTGGCACCACGAGATCAAAGCAGCCAGAGGACACTGTACAGAGGACAGCTGCCTTGGAGAGCTGCTGGGCCATGTCTGCTGTGTTAAGCCCCTGAGCTTTGGGGAATATTTGTGAACACAGCTTCGCCTATCCCATATTGACTGATAGAGAGAACTTGTGAAGAAAGACTTCCATAGCCAGGCAGATAAATGTAGTGAGCATCTGAGCCTGCATGAAGGGGAATCCATCCCAGGAGGTGGAGGATCCACCCCCAACATGAACTTCACACATGCTGCAATTTTTCAGAGCAGCCACCCATGTCTCCAGGCTCTATCCCAAATTTCTGAAGTGCTATGGCTGGCCAGGCTTGGGGACCTACCAGAGGGGATCCATGGCTGGGAGGAGGGGCAGGGGTTGGCCATGCTGTGACAGTGTTCCTAGGCTTGAATGTTACATGCCAGTTTCTTACTTGGACCCAGAGAACCCATCTAACTCAGAAATCCCATTACTCCACTCTGCAGCTCATGCCTAGCTCTCTCAGTCACCATGCTCCCAACCCAATGACCTTGTAACAATTCCTGGAATATTCTAGTCACATCACTTCCTCAGAGCTCATTCACATGCTGTTCCCTCTAATGTGATCTTCACATGATTGTCTCCTTTCCATTTTTCGGATCTGGGCTTTGATGGCGTATCCTTAGAGGACTCTCCTTGATCTTTCTGTTGAAAGCAAGTCCCTTCAATATTGTCCTTCTTGGCATCCTACCCGTTTCCTCCTTCTCCTCCCCACTCTTATGCCTTCCACTTCCTCTTCTTCTCCATTGACAAAACTAACATTGATTGGTTGTTTCCTATATGTTGGGCGGAACTCTAAAGTCACTACATGGATTATCGCACTTAATCCAACAACTGCCCTAGATACCAATCAGGAATCTTGATTTCACGCAATAGAAATCAAGCCTATGTGAACAAATAACACATTTATTGAAAGGGTATAGGGTAGCTCACAAAATCATTGGGGCACCTGGAACCAAGCAAGGCTGGATGATGAGAATCCTAGCCAGGGTCTGGCTAAGAACAACTGCCACTGCTGCTGGACATGGGTCACCACCATTGTCACCATCACCCCTAGATATCATCCTAGACCTGGATTCGCTCGTTGCTGCCTCAGTCAGCTCTAAGTGTTCTGTCAAAGTCTTGGACAGAAACATTCGATTTTCCAAGCTCAGGCCAAGGCCCTTCCCAGGCTGCCCTGGGGTGGGATATCGTCGGGCCTCGTCAGCTTCCATGACTGGTAATAAGGCTGCCTGGTGAGATGCACAGTGGGTGGTTCCCACGCCAGAGGAAAGCGCTTCTGACGCTGTCCAGCCCTGAAGTGGTGAATCCCCACAATCTCTGAGGCAGACAGAACATTCAAGTCACAAAGTTTAAAAACCCATTGGCCAATACCAATGCCACCTCCCCAAACAGCAAGCATTTGAAGACTGTCCATTTGAAGAGGGGCAAATGGTGAGCCTGATGAGGTGCGCCCACACTCTCCAGGTTTCTTCTGCTGATGAGGGTGAGCAGATACGTGTCCCAGATGGACAGACATCCGCACCTGAGTTTCTCACAGAAAGGCAGACAGCGGAGCCTAGGCTTGCTTCACGAAGTGTGGTCCTGGCCGGTAGCAGCCTCCCCTGGGAGCTCGTCAGGCCCCGCTCTCAGGTCCCCACTGAATCGGAATCTGCATTTGAGCAAAATCCCCAGTGATTTCACATCCACATGAAAATGCACCAGGTACTGCTCACCCACGGTGATTCTCACACTAGCTCACATGATGGAATCACGTGGGCAATCTTTACAAACTATTTATGCCTCATCTCACGTCCAGCGATTTTGTTACAATTGTTTCTGGGTGTGGTCTGGTCATCAAAATTTTGAAAAGTTCCCCAGATAACTGTCATGAAAAGCAGGGGTTAAGAACTGCGTAGGAAGCCCTGATTAAGTCCAATCTGGAGCACCCTCAGAATGAACAGATATTCTTGTGAAAACTGTGTCGACCTGGGGAGTCATTTCTCAGCCCCTCCCTCCCAGCAGGACCAGCTAAAGGTCCATTCTGGAGAAGTGATTTTAAAAGCCAAAGGCCGCCGATTGGTCATTGCCCCTCTGAGCAACTTACTCTAGATCTTGGTGGTTTAGTTTTTTTCCTAAAGCCTTCGAGTTCAAAAAAGCAGTAAAAGGGATCCCAGAGGTCATGGGATTTAAATGTCTCATTTTACAGATGAGGAAACGGAGGCACACAGAGAGAAACTGGGTTTTCAAGCATCACCGAGGCCCTGTACTCCAACCTCCCTATTTCTGGACAGTGCCTTTCCCCGGCACGCCCTGCCTCTCCGGCAAAGATGGGCGCATGATGTTTGATGAGCGTGTGGTCAACAGTTCATCCCCAAGATGGTTATTATTAATAATGAGGCTAAAAGCTCCAAAGCCAATCCAGCGCCAGTGGCTCCCCTGAAAGCCATTTTCTCCACTGGTCCTCATCTAATTATGGGTAGGTAAGTAATTAGAAACAGGCCATCCCCGACAGACAGGGTTTCAGGAAACGGAAACTTCTAATACAATTCTGCCTGGGAAGAGTCCGCTCCCACCATCACCCGCAGCTGGGACTCTCTCAGGTTTGCCCTGGGGAAAAGGAAGAAAGAGCTCATCCAAGCGGAGTGGGGAAAACAGGCTTAACAGACAAGGTCACCGTGGTCTGAGAGAGCATGGGCCCCCCAGGAAAGCCACGCACCGGGTGCCTGTGCTGTGGGGACTCTGGGCTGTGTCTGTGCCTCAGGGACTGTCACTACGTCAAGGGCTAGGTAAACCCCTCATGGGTGTGGTGGATGTGGCCTTGAAGTTACTCATGACTAGGGAGTAGGTACTGGGTAGCAGGTACTGAACTAAGGACTGCTTATATTGCTCCATTTAATCCTTGAGCCCATTCCATGAGGTAGGTACCCCCCTTTGACAGAGGAGGAAACTGAGTCTGAAAGTGCTTTGAGTTACTTGTCCATAGTCCCACACAGAGAGATGGAGCCAGGGCTGGGGTTCAGGTCCATCAGAGCTCAGAGCTCTCACATCCATCATGCCCTACTGTCTATACCTTGTGGCTGCAACAGCCTCATTCCTAGTCAGGACCAGCCTGATGCTCGCAGGTGGGGAGAAGCAGGAGCACCAGGCTCCCTCGGGGCTGACGAGCAGATGCTGCTCAGAGGAAAGTGGACGTTGGAAGGAAGAAAGCGGCGCCCGTAGAGTGAACAGGAACAGATGCATCTCTCGAATGCTCTCGAGTGCCAGCCACGTGGGTTCGGCTGACCCAGGAGCTGCCAACCCAGGCATCTGCCACGGGCTCTGTTCGCTGCAACGGGACCATGGGACCGCTGCCACCGTTTGCACCATCTGGCCTTGCCGTGGCAGAGATTCTGCTGTTCACGGCTGCGTGTAAGCTGAACAGGTCTCCAGTGGATACCATTTAACAAGTTCATGGCTCCGTGTTTCCCGAGATGGATTACTCAAAGCCCCAGCTCGAGTGCCAGCATTTCGGCAAAGTTGCAGATGGTTTCTCGTAGTTGCCATCAGCCTTGTTTATAGGGCTGATCTTCCGCGGACCACCATTTTCCCACCTGCTGCCCACCAGCTGGGCTGCCCGTGGCTGGAGGATGATTTCCACGCTCTCTCTTTCTCTCTCCTTCTCCCTCTCTGCATTTTTATTCTAAGACAAATTTCTCATCAGTTCAAAACCTCATGTTGCATTTTGTCCCCAATGTTTAAGCCCCATCTTCAATCTGCATTAGCCAGGGGTGTGAAAAATACTCTTTTTGATCTAACTAGGGTGGTGGATGAACATCGAGCCCACCCTCCTTTTTCTTTCAGGGTGCACAGAAAGTTCTGGAAGGTCAGTGCAATGCTGAAGTTGGGGGGGGGGGGAGGAAGACAAGGCACCTGGATGCTGAGCTCACCTGCAAGCAAGTCACTGCCAAGCCATCCCCCATTCCTACCCCTGAGGCCCCCGTTGTTCTCAGGACCCTTCTAGAATCATCTCCTGCTCCTTTTTCATTTTGGGTGGAGGATGGAGTGAGCCTATCCAGGCTGCTCCTTAGGAAGCCATTCTCCCTGAGGCCCTGGTGCTACCCTGGAAAACAGCCGTGAGTGTCCTCTGCGCTCTGTCCCACAAACACAACCTGGCAACACTGCCACCTCTCCAGGGTGCAGCCTGGGGAGCAGAAAGCCAGGCCCCCCATGGGCCCTCTCTGTATACACCTTCCCTGCACCCCCTCCAGGTGCCTCGCCACCTGCAGTGCTCCTTGGGGACAGGGATGGGAAGGGGACTTGCTCTCACGTGTCTTGTTTCCTTTAAATATTTTCCCTCTGACCTGAGTCCTTTCTGTGGCTCCCCAAGGGTCTAGACTATGGAAACTCCAAAGCCAGGAAGGGAGTTCCTTCTTCATCTCCTGTCTGCCATCATAGGGAGGCATGTGGGGAAAGACAAGACTCCCACTGGCAAATGGAAGGAAGGACCAAGAAGGAAAAAAAAAACCTAGCAATCAGCTAATATTTTAAACGTGTGATCCTGCCACAGAGTAAGCAGTAGGCTCAGAGGCGTGCGGCATCTTGCCCAAAGACACAGAGCAAATGCTTGTGGGAGAATTTGTACCAGAAATGAGTAACAAGAAGCCAAGGTACGGATGGGAGAGGATCCTGACACCTTCTACCCAGTGGGCTTGGCTGGGAGTCCAAATCACCCGTCTCCCAAAATCCGGCTTGAACAAATAGTTAGGGAAATTTAGGAGTAATTCTGTGCCCTTTGGAAACCATTTTCCAGATAGAGAAACTGAGGCCCAGAGAGAACATACTCCCACAGTGAACTATAATGTGTGATCCACTTACCTCCAAAGAAACTGAGGTCATCCCTAACAAGTGCCTGACGCCAAGACTAGAAAGTCATGGCTGACTCAGGTTCCTTCTTCCAGGAACTAGCCTCTTGTCTCTCCTCCATCCTGTCTACTCCCAGCAAAGGAAAAGTTTTATTCATTTTTTTTTTTTTTTTTACCATTTCTAACCAATTCATTCCCCCAAATTATCCAGGAGGCCAATAGGGTTGGGAGAGAAACACAAGAGCCCGTGCCCAGGTGTGACTGCCATGAGCAAGGCTTGACGCGAATGTTCATCTGCCCCACCCAGGGGGCGTGTGGGGGGGGCGGGACAAACAGGTTACAGGTAATTCAGAAAGACTGATCGACCCAGAATCCAATTCTCAGTTAGACCCACACAGGCGGGCCCTGCGTGCGGGCCACGGAAGGGGTCGGAATTCTACTCCGAGGGTAGTGGAAAGCCACTGAGTTTTAAGCAGAGAAGTGGCAAGATCTGAGAGACCTCATCTTAAAGCACCATTCCTGTTAAAGTTGCTTTGTGAGACAGGGACTCTATGGAAGACAAGGGTGGCATCGGGGACCAGTAAAGGGGCTTCCCCGAGGGGCTGGGCGATGGTGGAGCCCACGCTGAGGTGGCAGCCAAGGCAAGGGAGAGCCGAGGGGCTTCCAGACAGATGAACATCAGAGATCGAGCCCATAGCTCCCGGAGATGGACCGCAGGTGGAGGGAGAGGGAAGGAAAGACTGGAGGATGGTCTCAGGCTCCCCACATGAGCAGGTGGGGGGTGGGGTGGAGCGGGGCTCTGGGGTCCTCCCAGCTCTGAGACGCTGCACCTCAGTAACTGAGGGAGACCACAGTGACGCAGCATGTGGGTAAGTCACACAAAGAATCAACGGGACTGTAGGTACTCACACAGCCCCGGCTTTGTTTGCCTCAGTCAACCTCAATTAGGCACCAACTGTGTGCCGCCTGGCACGAAGCCGGGTTATTAGGCCTCACCTGGGTGGAGCGGCAGTCTAATGAGACATCGGGACAGGGCCTGAGGTCCCAGGCCTCCTCTGCCCCATGTCGCTCTGCGCTGCCTCCACCCCCATCCTCTCAGGTCCCCACACAGGAATGCACCAAAGGGCCATGGAGGGGGAGGCGGGGGCTGCAGAAGGACAGAGGGACCTGCCAGCGTCGGCTATGGTGCGGAAAAGCCAGAAAGTTTTGAAAAGTTTAACTTTAAAATACAACTGTCACCTTTACTGTCAGTCAGTAAAAGCAGGGTCAGATCAAGTGATTTGAGCACCAGATTGCCAGAGAGCGTGAGGGGTTCTCTGCTTGGTTTTTGCTGTTTTTCTAAGAGAAAAGGCCTGAGGGAGGTGTGGACACCCCAGGAGGCCTGGATTCCAGCCCTGTGCTGCCCCAGACAGGATGCCACGCAGGAGCCTGGGTGCTCAGCCAGGGCCTAGGGGCCCGTCTGCAAATCTGGGGTTGGGGCAGGTATTCCCCAAGGCCCTGGCATCTCACCTGTGCCGTCAGTCTGCTCTGCTCGGTGCACTAAGTCACCACAGTCCCTGCCCCAAGGGTCTGCAGCTCATGTAGATCCGGTCGCCTGCCCTCTGTCTGCGAGCCGCAAATCACAGCACAGAGAGCTCAAAGGCCTCCCCTGCTCGAACGCGAGGCCCACGTCACCGGCAAGCAGAGCCAAGTTCTGTCCATTTGGCAGAGGACACAGGCAGGCGGTGGCAAGCATTTGTCACCCTCGCATGTACAGTGTAATACAGGGAGCTGGCACCGACTGACTCTCCATCGTCAACCTGTCCCACCCCAGGGACTGTGGGCTGGGTCGCTTCTGATCTCTCCAAACTCCTGGCCTGCCCTCCTTTCCGTGCCCCACTGACCCTGATTCACCACCCTGTCCAGCCTCATCTCATGACATATTTTCCCAAGAGCACGCTGGGTTCACTTACTCAACAATTATTTACGAAGCAGCCGTGAGGGGCCAGACACAGTGTGGCGCGCAGGTAGCTGGGGGTGCGGCACAAACAAGACAGACACGTGTGCCCTCCAGGAGCCCCGATCTGGTAAGGCAACGGCCCCGCTGTCTGTTTCAAGTTTTCACCGACAGTGAGCGCCATGAAGGAAGTCCATGAAGGAAGGTGATGCGAGGAGGACAGGACCCAGGTTGGAGCAGGGCAGGGCTGGGGGTGGAGCGATGCTCTGGGGAGGCCTCTCGGGAGCTGAGACTTGACGTGAGACCTCAGGATGATCAGGAGGATGGTGGGAAGGTGAGGCGTTGGGGAGGGCACAGGCCGGGTGATGGGAGCCAGGAGGCCAGGCCACGCTGGGGCTGATGGCTCACGCTAATGGTGTGGGTTGAAGTCCAGGTGTGCTTTGGAATGCCATCTACTAAGTAAGGGCGTGTACTAATTTCCTAGGATGGCCACCACCAAGTGCCAAAACTGGATGGCTTCAAACACCAAAACTCTGCTCTTTCACAGTCCTAGAGGGCCAGATCTGAGCCCAAGGTGCTGGCAGGGCCAGGCTCCTTCTGGGGACTCTTGGGAAGAAGCCTTCTGGGATTCCTCCTGGCCCTGGTGCCTCAGTCCTTGGTGTCCCTCCGCTTGCCGGCATCACTCGGTGTCCTCTCCTCTTCTCGTAAGGACGCCCATCACTGGGCTGAAAGCTCAGCTTAATCCAGGACAAGCTCGTTTTTATCACATATACTAAGAATCTGTTTCCAGATTGGCTCACATCCTGAGGTTCCAGGTAGACATGAATTTGGGAGCTATGATTCAACCCACTACAGGATTCAGGTAGGGGACAGGTGTGATGGAATTTACATTTCAAAAATCTGACTCAGGCTGCAGTGTCCAAAATGGATTAGGATGAGGAAGAGAGAGGAGAGGGTGGGGAGCCTTGGGGGTGGGGGATGGAGGGCAGGGCTTGGCAGGGGCAGGGGAGAGATGGAGCAAAGGGGACAGATTCAGAACTTGTTTGGAAGGTGGGGTTGACACCATTGGCCACGGATTGGATGTGAGTGACAAAGGAGAGGGGTCAAGAATGCCTCCTGTTGTTTGGACACCTGGGTGGCTGGCCACTGACCACACAAACTTTGAGGGGATGGAACGATCCCACGGGTACTTCTTCCCTGATCCCTGCGTCGATGGGTGGCTTGCAGAGCAGAGGGTTCTGTTGCCGGGACAGGGATCTGACATGACAGGCACAAGGTCCCCTTCCCCACTCTGCAGCTGGCACCTCCGGGCTCAGCCTTTGGCTTGGCGAGTGGTTCCCATCCAGTAGGAGGGGCGGAGAGCAGACCTGGCCCCCTGACCCTCCCTGGGCCTTCTCCTGTGTTTCCAGGGCATCCATGGGGACCCCTGGGGTGGGGGCGGGGAATTAGATGGATTGCTGTTGTGGCAGGTTGCACATCAGACTGCCCCATCAGCCCACAAGACCTTCGGACAGAAGCAGAGTTCGTGTCTAACTTCTCGGCTTTGACAGAGAGGTGGTGCCGAATATTCGGGGCAGCAGGAATCGTGTGCTGGGTCTGCAGACCTTTTAGGGTCCCTGACAAGGAAGATCCCAAGTCAAAATCTGGACAACAGAAGGAGGCCGGGAAGAAACTGGAGTGCAGACATCAAGAAGAACTCTGTCCCCACTGCAGATGAAGAATTTGAGGCAGCATCCCAGGGGACTGGGCTGGAAAAGGGGACACTTCTTTTTTTTTTTTTTTTAATGTTTTATTTATTTATTTTTAGAGAAAGGGAGGGAGAAAGACAGGGGGAGAAACATCAATATGTGGTTGCCTCTCACATACCCCCAACTGGGGACCTGGCCCACAACTCAGGCACGTGCCCTAATTGAGAATCAAACTGGCAACCCTTTGGTTCACAAGCTGGCACTCAATCCACTGAGCCTCACCAGCCAGGGCAGAGAGGGGGACATACCTGTTTTCCCCTTGCCCACTCCTCCACAGGTAGCCTTGAAGCAGCTTTGTAAACTCGGGGGAGCTTGTGGCCATTGGAGAGCAGTGGTTTCTGGGAAGTGGGCAGAGGGGAGAGAATAGCCCATAGGCTTGCACGCACGTGTGTGCATGCAGGGACACTCGCATGCGCACACGGCTTGGCAGGCTGCCTATTGATTGCGTGCTGTAAGAGTAAGAGCACGGCAAACACGGAACCTGAATCAGATCAACCCTCCAGACCCAAGCTCCAGCTGACAAGAAATACAGGGACGGAGGGAAGCGGTATGCGGAAGCCCGAGGATGCCAACAGCAGGAGCCTGGTGGGCAAACCGCCGAAGAACTGGCCGGATGTCTGAAACAAATACATTGCACAGGGGAGAAGAAGGGAGGAAACCCACAGCTCAAAAGAGACATCGAAGACTCCACTGCTTGCAAGGTATGGCTCTCACCGGAATCCCGAGGTGAGCGAACCAACCATTTAGAAAAAAACTGAGGCAATTGAACATCGAACCCTGACCAGAACGATGGCTGATGTTTTCACGGGTGATAACGATGTTGAGATTATGTTTTTAAAAAGAGTCACCATCCTTTACCGCTGCCTGATGCCGTCTTCCTGGACGAAATGCTGGGGTGCCAGGGACCCGCTCGGCAGTCACCCAGAGCCAGGGGTGGAGCGCAGAGAGGAGGGTCGGTCGGCCCGCACAGTTGAAGGTGGCAATTGCTGAAGCTGGATGATGGAGCTGAGGCTGTGTGACGTGATTCTTTCCCCTGTTGCATGCACTGGGAGTGCTCCATGAGGAACGGAGTTTTTATTTTTATTTTATTATTTTTTTAAAGACCTATAGCCAGCAGACCCGCAGCTCTGCCACTCACCAGCTGCCCCCCCGCCGCCAGTTCCTGGAGCCAGTGTCCCCTGGGTGAGGACACCTGCCTCGCAGGGACTGCTGTTCTGTGAGAGCTCCGTCACTGTCAGCGGTTCCTGCTCTTTATTTGTTTCTTTGCATTTAGTGTGTTTCTCTTGGGATATTTTCAACAGGGCATCAGATTACTGAATCATGCTCCCACAGGACTCAACTATTTTTCACGCCCCCTAAGAAGGGGGCTTGCTTGCCACCCCACTGGCCGAGGGAGTTCTCCCCCTGAGTCACCCTGACCCCCTGCCCAGGCTCACCGCTCTGGCGCCTCCATCACCCTTATGTCGTAATGGCCTGTTGACTTGTCTGCACCTCCCATTAGACTCCAAGCTGTCCTTGGCACTCAAAAAACTTTTTGACCCACTGAATAAGTGAACCCTGGGCCACCAACCCTGCAGTGTTCCATTTTGCAGAAAGAACTCTTGAGGATTCATTCTGGTGCAGAAATCTGCCTTCCCAGCCTTCCTTTGTCTCTCTACTTTGCTGTGTGGCCCTGGGCAGGAATCTGAACCTCTCTGTGTCTCTCCTCTTCTGTAAAGTTTCACTAACAGTCACACTGTCAAACAGAATGGACAGAAGTCTGGCTGTTGCCCATGGCCTCCCAGTTTCTAGGGTACCCATGTTTGCAACTCGACCCCTCTATCCATCGGCAGCACCAGAGGCTTCGCCACCTCCTGCGCTCTGGCTTCCCCCTCCTTTCCACCCCCTCATGCCCCGCACAGGGCCCAGCACTGAGGCCCTTGTGACGATGGGAATCACCTGCTAGTGGCATTTACAACCAAACACTTCAACACCCAGACAAGCCCATTACACAGTGAAACCAATGGGGGACTATTTCAGACAGGAGAAACGGCTGCTGGAGACCCGCAAACAAGCAGCAGCAGCAGCCAGAACAGAAGCTGAATCTGCTGGGAGAAGAAAACGTCTCGGGGCCCCCGTGCCTGTACCCCCCATTAGCTGGGTGGCACACCCAGACCAGAACTGCACGGAGCTCCATACCCAGGATGGCGACATTCAGAGATGCCGGCGGTGAGAACCACACCAGCCGAGACCCTGTAGAAGGGCGCCCTGTGCCTGCAGCTGTCAGGGACTTCGGACCCGAGGGAACGCACAGTCCAGCCCAGAATGGCCAGTCTCCTTCCAAAGAGCTTGGCCCCGTGGCTGAAGGTCAGGGCAGAATGAGGAAAGCCTTCCCCGGTGCTTCCCTGGCCAGGGCAGCCTGGAGGATTGGGTTGTGCCTGCCAGGAGCGGAGCCTTCACCCCGGGTGGGTGTTTGGGTACTGGAACAGCACCAAACCCTCCGCTGGGAGCAGGGCCTCTCTGCCTGTCGGAGTCCCCCTCCGTGCTCCCAAGAGCGACTCACCACCCTCCCCTGTCTCCTCCTCCTCCCCTTCCTCCGCTTCTTGCAGTTCACTCAGTGTCCCCAGCTGCAGAGCCCATTCTGCAGAGCAGCTGAGCCCGGCCTGCACCGCCTTCTCACCCACTCGCTGCCCCCCGGGCACCACGGCCTCCTCCAGCAGCTCCCCAGGAGCTGACTCGCAGTAGGCGCCCTGGTGCAGGGGATGTGATGAGCTCTGAGTGCAGGATCCCAAAGGGCAGGTTCCCATCCCCAGGAAACTCACCACCCAGAGAGGAGGCCGTGGGCACCGACAGCCTCCCGGGCAGGCAGACCCGGCTGCACACACGGGGGCCAGCTCCGGGAGCCCCTGTGATGTCCATCACGGCAGACCCAAGTCCCAGGGGCCCTGGCTTGGGGTCCCCACTCTACTCCCCAAGGTCACGCCGGCCGTGGTGGGGCAGCGCTGTGAGATGTCCAAGGAAACAGCAGCCCCATTTGAGCAGCAGAGGGGAGGAGGGGGTACAGGGAGGGGGGACAGTGTGAGGCAACGGTTTCAGGCGCTACAGTATTGCTGCGGTTTCTGAGACACCCTGACCGTTTCCCACTATCAGCACCTAGGAAGCAGGCACCAGCCCTCTAGGTGCACGGGAGGGTGCAGGCGCCCTCTAGTGGATGGAAGGGCCCTGGGTCTTGGGCTCCACCTGCACCCTCCAGCTTTAGGACCTGCTTCCCTGCATATGGGGGGTGGGGATCCCTCCCCTGGCCCTTCCTCAGCCATTCCCCATCTTCCCACAGATCCAGACACAAAGTTACACATTCTCCCCACGGCCTTTCCCAGCTTGCCCAGGGATCTCAGCTTTACGAAGGCACAACGGCTACACTGTAAGGAAGACTTAATAGGGTGGCCTGACCAGGAGGGAGTCATTTTACAGCTGAAAGTTTGCTAGGAGTGGAGTGCAGATGCCATAGAGGCTTCCCGGAGGCACTTCTGGGTTGCATGGGAGGCACCCATTCTCCCCTTCTGCAAGGTAAACCCAACTGCAGGACCCCCGAAACCATCAGCACCCCGCTTTGCAGAGGAGGAGGCAGAGGAGCCATAAAGGGGAGGAAGAAGGATCAGTGCTCACTGCTTCAGTAATAGCACGGGGGCCAATTGGGTGTAGAGCCCTGGGCGCAGAGCAAAGGAGGAGAGACGATGGAAGAAGAGCCATGGCCCGCCGCGTCCCCCTCACGCTCTGCAACCACTGCCAGCCTCCCGAAGGGCTCCTGGGACAGCAGGTGGCAGGCAGCAAGGGGGTCTGCGCCAGTCCCATGGCTACCCATCTTTCCAACGGTGTCAAATCCTTATGCATGTTTTGCCAAAGGGAGGCCACCCCAGGAAATGCATTTCAGGGATGCTTTGTTAACAAAGCATAGTCCCGGCCCTCAGGGAGCTTTGAGTCCATTAATTAAATGTCAAGTCAATTGTCCTGTGCCCACACAGAACTGGCTTGCTCAGTCCTGCCCCCTTGCCATTGAAATTGGTATTCGTTGCGACTCTGGACCCCATCCCTTTGTGATAAAAAAGACCTGCCCATCAATCTCCAGAACATCCCCAAATCCACCCACCTCCCCAGCCCTGCCCCAGCCACCACTGGCTCTCTCTGCACTGCAGCTTCCTTTCTTCCCCTTCCCTCCAGGCCGCTGTCCACAGATCAGCAGCAATACCCTTTAAAGGGCTGACCCCTGGATGGTCTCCCCCTCATGGCTTCCCTGCTCGGGCCCTGGCACCCTCGGGGCTCAGCTGCCGGATTGCAGCCTTTTTCCAGCTTCTCTACAGTCCAGTAGGGGAAGAGACTGTCGCCTCTGCAGGAATGACCACAGTTCCTGGCCCCCTTTGCAAAGCTGGCTCTTCCTCCACCTTCAGGCTCTTAGCTGAAATCAACTTTCCGGGAGAAGACTGCCCCGGCCCACACCCCACAGTCACGCACCCACAGCCCCCACTGGTGTCGGGCGCTGCATCCATCACAGCCAGCATTCTGCGCACACTCCCGTCCACCCCTGAGACTGTGTCACCACCTAGAACCTCAGCGGCAGGAGGGGCAGGATGTCAGTGATGCTCTTCCTTGTGCCTCCAGCTCCTGGCTGCACGTGGGTAGGCACTCAAGGAATGCCGCAGTGATGAATGAACAGGACCGTGGAACGAGAGTTCAAAAGAAGGAACAACCACTTCCGGGTGACAAACGGCAGAAGCAAAGGCACAGAGGAGGGAAGGAGGGTGGGTCTGAGAAACCTTGAGTGGTTGGGTTTGATGGTGGTGAATAGTGACGGCAAAGAAAAGACAGATCATCTTGGAGGGCTCAGGACTAGAAGGCAGAGGGTGTTGGGGGGGCCTGAGGGGAGCTCACCTCATCATCCCAGGGGGAGCGACAGAGCGGCCAGCCCTGGACCAGCACAAGGCAATGGGCAGAGGCAAGTCCACAGAAATGAGACCGGCACAGAGGCTGCCTCAGGCCCTGTCAACTCCTGTCTCTGTTCTAGCTGGACAGCAAACAGGAAATAGAGACTGGGAGGATCGGGAGGATCGGGGACCTAGGGCTCCATGGCTGCCCCTTAATTCCCACCATTCCCACTCCTGTCTCTTCCCTTTCCTTTCCTCCACTTGGAGAATCCATCCTGAGGTCTCACGCGTCCGTGAGAAGCCCCATTGTTAAGGAGCATCCAGAGGCCCTCCCAGGAAGCACACTTTAGTCCCCTGGTCTGGGCGGTGGCCAAACTTTTCATCAGCCCTGGGTCTAGGAGCCCTGGATGGAGTTCTAGCGCCACCTGGTGGACACATCTGGAATGTGAGGCGTGGCCACACCCTGCGTTCTGGGGAAGGTGGGACCAGATTCAAGCAAACTGGCTCTGAAATTTCAAAACCTCAGGGAGACTGCGGAGGCCAAGAGGCCGAGAGGCACAAAGCACTCCTCCTGAACGCCGCTGCCCCTGTCTCCACAGCGGCATCTGTCAGAGAATTCTAGGAACTTTGGCCTAGGGAGTGAGTGGGCAGGTGGAGACAGAAAAAGTCTAGGGTCCTGCCGAAACTTCTCTAAGTTGGGGGAAAGACGCAGGCTGGGAACAGCACTAACATTTACAAAGCACTCCCGGTGTCCCAGGCTTGGTGCTAAGTGTGTCCTGGATGTTCATTACTTCAGTGTATCCCCCTGTTATGCGGAGGCAGCTCATCAACACACAGAGCTGGCCAGTGCAGAGCTGGGACTTGAACCCAGGCAGCCTCAGCCGGATTGTAGGCACCGGATCACAAAGCAGTAAGCCCCTCAGCTGCAGTCTTGTCACCAAGGCAGTTAACCCAAAGACCCCAGTCTCGGGCGCGGGACCTACCTGCCCACACTCTAGTCTGTTGGCAGTTTGGGGCTCTGTCCTATGAAAGCCGTGCAAATAAACTCACCCCTGACTTCCAGGGCACAGCCCTCGATTTGATCCGTTATACCTAAGCCCCAGTCCCATCCATCACCCTCCATGCCAGCGCTGGCTTCCGCTGCCCCAGCAGCTGTGGCCTCTTTGTCCTGATTGGGCAGGTTTAGCTCCTGAAGCAGACACATGGGTCTTGGGAGGCGGGCTTTAAATAATGGGGGTAATCGGAAAGCCCCACTGCCTAGGGCATCACCCCCTCCTTCTTATTTCTCCCTCCACCCTCATCCCTATCCCACCCCCAAAAGTGGTGACTGTGGGGACTTACCACACCCAGATCCTGAACTCCAAACACTCCGGAAGGAGCTCAAGGTCAAGGAAACCCCAGGGTCTGGTGGAAAGTGCAGGGGTTTGAGGTCCAAGCTGGTCATGCTTCCCTTAAAAAACTTGAGGTGTTTGCCAAGACTTCCACACCCCCGCCTCCTCACCTGTGACGCGGGAGGCGCTGGCTGGTCTGCACAGCGGCTGGCTCAGCAGCAGGCCATCCTTCATGCACAGTATGTGCCGCTTCGCTCCCCCCTCCAACAGCAACCTGCCCTTCTGCAGCCTCAAATGGCTTTCTTGTCCGTTTTAAACAAAGACGTGCATTTTAAAATATTGCCCTCTATTTTGAAAACTATAAACAAAATAAAACAGTGCAAGCCCAATGTTTCCATGACCCCGCGACCCTTGGCCTCTGTGCCGGGGAGAGTGGGGCAGGGGAAACTGTAGCAAACTACCAGGCCCACACCCTATGGGAAGGACCTGTATTTGTTACCAAACCTGTAGTTCCATGTAAAATGCAGCCCTTTTAATTTCGGGCTCTTTACACAGCCCTTTAATTTTTTTAAGAAGGCTACATAAAACACATACAGAATAAAACTTGGGCTAGTCTTTCCTCTCCTAGATCGAGGGCCGAGAAGCACCTGTAGGACAAGTCACACAGTTCGGGAGCTACACTGTCATCGACACAGAGGGCTAAGCAGCGACAGGTCCGGGACCACCGTGTTCCAGTGTGGAAGCATCTCGACATTCCCAGGAGGTCCACGCACCCTTGTCTCAAAGCCCAGTCTGGTCACGTTAACTTGGTGGCGTTAATGCTTCTCTGAGAAGAAGCCGGTTTGGAAAAGGCTTTGATTACCCACCCCCCACCCGCCGTGTTTTCACTTCCTGGGCACATTGTGCAGAACCGTGGAACCCAGTGCTCGCCCAGGCGACGCGTCCAGAGCAGGTGCCCTCAAACTGCATGTGCATGACATCACCAGGGGCTTGTGACAGCGGTTTGCTTGCCACTGGGGCGAGGCCTGAAGTGCTCGCTTTTTTGGCAGGTTCCCAGGTAGTGCAGATGCTGCTGCTCTGGCGCCAGAGGTTTGGGAGCCTCAGAGCCACCAAGAGCAGCCACATGAGATCCCTCGGGATGGCTGTCCCACTGTCCCCTGATGGGGAAGATGGGCGGCTCTCCCCCACCACACACAGCAGTCACGCAGACGGGAGTGGGGATGTTTTGCTCAGCATTGCAGCAACGGAGAAATAATGAAGCACGTGAATGTGGCCTCAACTCTTCCAAAACCACTGGAGGAGGTGGGCTTTCTGGGACTCTCTACGGTGGGGACATTCCTTGGGGATACCAGGGCTGTCTCTGATGTCCCCCAATAAGTGCTAAGAGTGAAGAAGCCACAGTTAGGTGTTCGTAAACATTTCCTCACAGGTAAATTGGACGATGGTTAAAGTTCTCAGGTGATAAACACAAGAGCTCGTGTGTGTGTGTGTGTGTGTGTGTGTGTGTGTGTGTTCTATTATCCAAACCTAGACTCTTTCGACAGCTAAATTTTTATTGCCTGTAAAGGGACCATTGCAGGCAAACAAGGATCTAGGTGTAGGACCTGCCTGCTAATAAATACCCCAGAAAGAAGCGAGGAGAAAGGTGTCTCTACCTGCTCGTATACAGCCATCTCATGCAAGTTCTTCATGTTAGCTTTGCGAGTTGAGGACTTTTCGCTGGTGTTTGAGGGCGGGTTCTATTCCTAATTTTCAACTAACCTGCAATAGGAAGTGGCCAGGTGTTTTCCCAGAAGGCTGGAAACTGACTTTGTTCACTCGTGTATTCTAATCACTTCAAGTCTTATGTAGCTTTCAGTCCAGTACAAGCCCACTGGCGTGGCGACCCTGGCGTGTTTTGATACGCGCTTTCCTTGATACAGGCAGGGAAGGCCATGAGCCAGGCATCAAAGGCTGACTCGGAGGGGTGTTGCACAGTCCAGCATCACCCAGGGGTCCTCCCCAGAGACTGGCTTCACACACAGGAGCACGGTCAAGGTCAACCTGCCCCCAACACTGAGTTGCCTCTGGCTCCTGGGAGGAGCACCTGGACCCTTTCGTTAACCTCCTTGTCCTGGGTCAGAAGATGGGAATGGGCAGCTGGCAAGAGAGAAATGGCCCAGAGAACCAGTTTACACGATCCACAGCTTGTTGCACAAATATGCAAAAATTGGAAGTTTTCATATAAAAAATACAAATTTCAGACAAAAATTTACTTAAAAAAAATACAGGATCCAGCAACACCACCAGAACCCCCTGGCAAGGGACAGGAGGCCAGGAAGAGTGGGAGCAGAATGAAGTTTTGGGGGAAGCAGAAGGGGACAGGGGACAACAGCGGCGGGGACTGAAGGAGCAGGGGCCGCCTCCGGGTGAGGCCCGGCCGTGGTCTGGACATCGCCGCGTGGGGAGCACAGTCAAGAAGACGCCTTTGCGTGTGTCACAGGGGAACATCAGGGTGTGACTAAACGCACGGGTACAAGACAGACTGCAAAGTGTTAAAAAAGGAAAGACTAAAATTAGTGAGCCATCAAGAGGTTAGGCTTGGGCTCTGGCTGGCGTGGCTCAGTTGGTTGGAGCGTCACACTGTGAACGGAGAGGTCACGGCTCTAGTTCCAGGTCGGGGCACATGCCTAGGTTGTGGGTTCAATCCCGGTCAGGATGCATATAGGAGGCAATCGATCAATGTTTCTCTCCGTTCAATCAATCAATAAATATATATTAAAAAAAAAAAGATGAGGCTTCAAAATTCATTCTACTTAGAGAGAGTGGTTGTAAAATTATAATTTTGCTGTGATAAGCGAAGGTCATGTTCAGGGGCAGCAAAAGTTGCTAAAGCAAAAGAAAAAACGAATGCACCAAAGCACGAGGGCACAGTCTTGGCAACAGCAGCTCCCAGAGAAAACCGGAAGTTCAGGTGCAAAGGTCAGGTAGAGAGGCGGATGGGGTGGTCTTGGGCATCAGGTTCCCCTGCACCCAGAGGCCACGGAGGGCATCGCCGGGCAGGCAGAGGGCACCCCTTGCAGAGGGCGCACACTTGAGCAAAGTCTGCATCTGAGGGCTTTTTAAGGATCTGCGGACAAGAGTGCTTTGACACTTGCCTTACTTATCAAAAAGTAAGCTACTATTTTTGAGCAGTGATGATGCATCAGTAGGAAAAGTCAAACACTTCAGTACATACTTGCATAAACCGAATATTTAGAAATACGACAGAAGCACCAGTGGAGAGGAAGTTTCACAGGCGCCCCAAGAATCTCTGTGACGGGAACACCCACTGTGGACAGCGAGAGCTGAGACGCAGGTGCCTGCCTCTGCCAATGCCCGGTCACACCCCAGGAGCTCCGAGTCAGCAATGAAATCACACTCTGCACGTTCTTACGTAGGTTTACATAAGATTATTTCTTATAAGCATTGTAATAAAGTTCTATGTAAAGTCCACGAAGAGCAATTGTTTATACAACGAATTATGTAGGAAACTTAATTACAAATGCAAGACATCAAGAATATATTCATTTATTTTGGTTTATTAAAACAAAACTATAATTCTGTGCTTTTTATAATACATGAACAGGCATAAAAATCGATCAGGGTTTCCAAATAAGTGCCACTAACAAAATCACGCCATGTTATTTCACAGTAAAAGCAACTTCTCACACAATGTTAATGTTTCTCTGTGCAACAGGCAAATAGCTTAACACCTTCCATCAAGGCATTTCTGGGCTTTACACGTTTAGAAATAAAGTCAAAATGCAGTCATTAGTTTGTATTAAACTCAAATGCCAGCTGCCAAGTCTCAAGTTCCTAAAAAAGAGTTTTAAAAAAGAGATGTACATTCCAAATTAAGTCTTATAAACTTCAGCAATAGGTCCTGTTGCTGCTGAACACTAGAATCATCTGTGGATAAAAATCTATTGTACATTCAATTGTGCAATATTTTTTTCTAAGTCAGAATAAAAATCTTAATCACTTACCCCAGTTAATCTCTGTGTTAATTTTGCTACTTTTAGTGAAAAAACCCGGGATGGCCGATGGCTGACCTTCCTGTCAAAGGAGAGGCTCGAACCCCTGTACTGCAGTTCTCGGTGCTCACTGTCCCGAGGGGAGGAAACGCACAGCCGTCCAATGTAACATTTGTGCAAAATCCAGGCGGATTCGGCCTTAGCGCCACCTTAACAACTACCCGACCAAGTGTTTCCCAAGGGAACCTAGTGAGGGGGCCACGGAAGTCCCAGAGGCGGGAGAGGCCTGGGTGACACGTTTGGAAATGCTGGGTTAGACAGGCTCAGTCCTCGCGGACCTGAGCATGGCTGCGCTGCAGCGCGTGGGGTCTCGGAAAGAGGGTCCATGTCCACGTTGACGTTACCAGTGACACTTTCTTCCACGGAACAGCTGTGGACCTCGCACTGCACAATCGAAGTGCACGGGGAACCACGGGAAATGTTCCCCACCCCCCACCCGCCCCGGGACAGCGAATCCACCTCCAAGCTGACATTCCCCTCGCAGTTTCTCCTTCACCTTCAGGGCTTCTAGAGGCTTCCTGATCCGAGCAGGCTGGCTCCTGGCATTTCTCTTCCCGGCCAGATGATTCCACACTAACTCTTCCCTGTGTTTCCCTTAAAACTTAAGAGAGCAAAAAATTCCTTCCCCTCTTCTGAATTCCTTGGGACATTCTCATTCGGAAGCAGTGCAGTTTCCTACTGTTTATTACTGGGTTGTTGTTTTTTTTTTTTTAATTTGTTTTTTTAACTTGACTCACAGTCTTTCCCTAGAAGGCATGCATTTCGGTTTCAGAGAAATGCAATAGAGTAAACTGTAATACATTATTTACAAGCACCTAATTTGTTTATTTAATCTCACATGAAAGCCATTCGCTTTTGGAAAACAATGAAAATAAATCTCCGAAGCAAACTGCTACCTGGAAACCTTACTGCGATGCAACTTGTATTCTCATAACGAGGCACTGAGGACGAGTTGTGGGAGCATTCACTCAGGGGCCAGCTTGTCTGGGTGAGCGTGCCTTTGGTTGGGATTTTTCCTCCTTAAAAAGGTTTTCAAAGCACCAGTTAATTACAAAAAAAGCATGCATATTTAGTCTCACAGTGAGCTGAGGAGCGAGAGAGCTGGGGGATCATAGGTCACATTCCTCAAAGCATCTGATTAGGTTTCTAGAAGACAAACCAACCGCAAGGGGAAATACAGCCACTCCCTGCTCAGCCTGGCCAGGCAGCGGCTGTCAGCGGAAGCCACGGGCAGGGCAGCCGGTCCACGAGGAAGCCAGTCCCAGCCCAGACGTCCCGGAGAGCCGAGAGCCGGCCTGAGGATTCCGTGACCTTTCATTCAGGGGATGAAGAAAAGAGACCACTACAACGTTTGCTGGCTTAGATAAGGAATACACACGGGGACAGGTAAGCCTCCCTGTGCACCCCCAAACCCAGAACCCCCAGTTAGTGAAATGAAATGCTACCGGTGGAGACCCCACTCCACATCAGAGCCGAGACGACAACCAGGGCTCAATGGTGCGTGAGCCCCGTCAGGAAGGAACACACCCCCAGCAGGGGGTCCGAGAGGGGCAGGAGGCCACCACTGCCTTGTTATCGCTACGAGTTTCCAACGAGATTATTTTAGACAAAGTGAAGCATCAGTCAGTGTCCTGCCCTCTCCCCCTACACACAGAATATTCATGAAATACGATTAGTGTTTAAAATACAAGCTTACGAAAGTACAAACTTCATTCTCAGTACTTTCATATTAAATTCAAAGACTAGATGCAATATTCATTAGGAAAAGTTCCTCGTTCCATAATACCATGGGGAGAAGGAGCAGTGAGCTGCCGGAAAACGTTTTACCATCACATGATCTTTAAGAAATCACCACAATCACCACACTTAGCTAACACTTACGATCCCCGCTCACAAAAAGGCACCTGCCTATTGCGAACAGACAGGCTTTGCAATGGTCCACCACCACGTGGCATCGGAGTTGAGGCATATAATCCCTCTAAATTTTTAAAGGGCCATGACTTTTCCTCACAGCTAAAGATCTGACAATTCGCCAGTCAGCAGGGCCACCGCCAGTGCTGCCCACGTTGCACACTGCACACCTCGCGTGGGCACCAGGCACCTGGACTGGGCTCCATGCACAACCTGCGTGCGTGCAGGAGAGCCCTGGGCCAGCGGCCTGCCCCCGGAGCACTTCCTGCCCGCAGCCTATCAGGCCGAGCTGATGAGGTCAGGACAGCTGCTACCTGGCTAGAGGATCTCCAAAGAACAGCTGTACCTGTGAGAGGCAGGTACCACCTGAGGGGTGGGAGAGGAAACAGACATGAAACAGAAGTCATTCCTAAATGCTTGCTGGTCAATGAAAACTCAATAGTACTTTTTCATATGAGCAAAACTTTTCAGTCAGTTTTCTGGCCAAGTTCACCTTGAATCTTGCCAGCCAAATGTACTTCCTGGTGTCAGATGTCGATCACATTGCCTCTGTCCCTGACCTAATCAAACACTGTGTTGTCATGTAGTTCACCAAACACTTTCTGAACCTGACTGCGAAGGGACAGCACAGCGAGATGCCTGGGTGTGAAGTGTGCCGGCCCGTTCTTTTGTGAAGCACTTTGGGATGGAGGGTGTTCCCACATAAAATATACCTTCTACTGACAAAGACAAAACTGGGAAAAAAAAAAAACAGTAAATGGATGACTTAATTGTTTCTAAAGGAAGATTATCAGTTAACGAGAAAATATGCCAGTGAATCTCCAAAAGTATTAAGTACACCACACTAGATCCCATTCAGAATACAACTACATTTTTTTGTCCTTCACAGTAATTAGTCCTTAACAGTTAACTCAAAATGTAAGAGTTTCATAAACTCCAAAACCGTTTTTGAGATTTCATTTTGTAAGCTACCGATTAGGAATCGCAAGCGAAGGCTGAGGGCCACGCAGCATCGCCTGCAGGCTGCCGTGCAGTCTCGGGCCCGGGGGGCTCGCGGATCCCTGGGGGGGGAGAAGGCACTTGTCTTCCAGGAGGTCACATCACGACAGGGCAGCCTGGCCACGCGACAAAACCTCCACTTTCCAGCAGGGCCGGAGCCCGCGCCGGGTCGTCCACGCCCTTCACCTGCCAGAGGTGCCGGCGTTACCTACAGCACCACAAAGCTCAGAAGATATTCTAGGAGTTTTTGCCGGTTGCACTGAGGTAGAAAAGTGCTGCTGAGTTCTAAAACAGACACTCGCTTTTGTTTGGTTTCTTTGAAAACCTAGAGAGAAAGTTTAGATTAAAGTAAATTAAACACACACCAAGAAAGGGGACATTTCTGTCACCAGCTCTGGCCTGCGCCCTAGACCTCCCCGAAGCAGGAAGGCATATGAACCCAGGTCCTGGCTTTAGGAGCATGCACTGTACGTGTCCGCGAGTGTGGGCGGGCAGGGAGGGGTGCAGGGGTGGTGCCGTGTGCAGTGGACGGCGGCCAGTGCACATTAAAGCCACACGCAGCCCCTAACAAAGGCCACCGCAGCCCCACGGAACCCACACCCCGTGTGAGAGTCAAGGGTGGCTGCGGACACTTCTCGCACTGCCGGCAAACACACCGGAACAACTGAGAGGCGCACGTTCACACCCCTGCCAGGCCGCAGTGGTCTCTCCAGACACACCGACGCATTACACGTCAACAGTTTTGGAACGAAGGTGAAAACCAGCAAAATTCTGGAACTCCCAAAGAAATCTGTCCTGGTGGGCCCCCCCTTCAACATGCCCCCACTGGTCCCCAGGAAGGCCTCCAGGATTAGTCCACAGAAACTGCTTCTCTGAGGGTCCCCCCACCCCAGCACACAGGGCGCTCGGACAGACGCGATCTAAATAGAGACAGAACAGAAGCTGGCACGAGCCTTCAGACTGTGAGCGGTGGGCGCTTACCCCAAGATCCTTAAACATTTTCAGAGCGTTCTTCACAAGACAGTAGGTGGCACTCTCAGCTGTGGAGAAGAATAGGATCTGTCAAACGTTTAGGCTCAACAAGCCCCCAACCCCTCCACCCCCGCCACCCCCACCAAAGCAGGAGGCCACAAAGAGGATGAGAGCAAGTCCACAGACTGAGGTCAGACTCTGTGGCTGCTGCTGGTCTAAAATGATTTGCTGCTTCTTTAAACCTTCTGTGTCATCTTTTAAGAAAAAGAAGAAGGAGAAGGAGAGAAGAATAAGGAGAAAGAGGAAGGAAGGAAGGAAGGAAGGAAGGAAGGAAGGAAGGAAGGAAGGAAGGAAGGAAGGAAGGAAGG